>RJWK010000487.1:0-101735 GCA_004363435.1 Platanista minor
GGGCTTCCCTGGTGGCGCAGTGGTTGAGAGTCTGCCTGCCGATGCAGGGCACACCGGTTCGTGCCCTGGTCCGGGAAGATCCCACATGCCGCGGAGCTGCTGGGCCCGTGAGCCATGGCCGCTGAGCCTGAGCGTCCGGAGCCTGTGCTCCGCAACGGGAGAGGCCACAGCAGTGAGAGACCCGCATACCACACAAAAAAAAAAAAATTGGCAGGTCTATAAGGACTTTATACTAAAATGAAAGAGACTGATCATCAACCCATTGATTAGGGAACCACGTAAGATCATCAACCCATTGATCAGGGGTCCCCAACCCCCAGTACCGGTCCGTGGCCTGTTAGGAACCGGGCCGCACAGCAGGTGAGCAGCGGCGAGCGAAGCTTCATCTGCTGCTCCCCATCACTCCCCACCACTCGCATTACCACCTGAACCATTCCCCCACCCCCGTCCGTGGAAAAACTGTCTTCCACGAAACTGGTCCCTGGTGCCAAAAAGGTTGGGGACTGCTGGCATAAGACACCTTGGTTTTAAAGAGAGTTGAAAGTCTTTATTTTCTACTCACCAAATAACAACTTGGTTATTTCCATATCTTCACGAGGCTATAATAATAATAATAACTTCTAACATTTACTGAGCTGTAATTATGTGCCATATGAATGAATAAAGGTTTTATATGCATTATTTCATTTTATCTTCAAAAAAACTCTGAAGGAGGTAAAAAAACAAACTGAAGGACTTCCCTGGTGGTGCAGTGGTTGAGAGCCCGCCTGCCGATGCAGGGGACACGGGTTCGTGCCCCGGTCCGGGAAGATCCCACATGCCGCGGAGCGGCTGGGCCCGTGAGCTGAGCCATGGCCGCTGAGCCTGCGCATCCGGAGCCTGTGCTCCGCAACGGGAGAGGCCACAACAGTGAGAGGCCCGCGTACCACACACACACACACACACACACACACAAAACCCCTGAAATTTGTCACAATTTTTCAGATACAGTACAAAAGTGTAATAAATTGACAAAGACAATTTATCTGGAAAATGGTAAAGTCAGAATTTGAACTTGAGCAAGTTGGAGTTCTTCCCTATGGCATCCATGCTATTTAAGGCATGATCCATTTGAGCCAGATTTTGCCTAGAAACCTATGTCAGGATAGCTGAACCCAAGGAATATGTCATATGTGACCTTCAAACCACCTAGAACAAGGATGCTCATAGCCAGTCTGTATCCCCAGATACTAGCACAAATGGTACACTATTAGATGCACAGTATGCATTATTAGATCTGTTGATTTGAGTCCAATCAATTCCATTGTTCCCCCCAAAGGTCTAGACATTCATAAAAATTTATTACCTGGAAGACAATAAATTAATCTTAAGCTTTTGGTACTTCCCCTGATCTGACCACTCTGACCCAGAATCAACTCATAAAAACTAAGATACAAGCAGCTCCAAACTCTGGACACTTTTATAACCAGACTATACTCAGAGAAAACTATCTACCAAGAGCTATTCACTTCAGATGCTTAGCTTCTCTTCATTCCTTTATTTATTCACTCAACAATATTCAGTGCCTACTAAGTGCCAGGCATTGTATAAGGCACTAAAGTTAAAACAGTTGACACAGTCCCTACCCTCATAGAGAGTATGGTCTATTAGGAGACACAGTGACAGATAATTCTGTGGCAATGAAATTTTATTTTTAATAAAATTCTATTTTTATTATTTGTAATTTTTTTGTAAACATTTAAAAGTCATTCACATCAATTCGCAGGATGCAAGAAAAGTTCTAAGATAATCTATTAGTGAAATTATGACAGCTAAACCTGTTCCAGATATATTTGGTGGATAAACCATGACAGAGAGGATAAAATAATTTGTCCAAATGCATATAGAAGAGAATGTGGTAAATTTAAAACAAGTTACATGCCTTCTCTGAACTACTAGATCCTATCATTGGTTTTAAGTTTATAGGAAATTAGCAAACCTAGAAAGTCCTTTCTAAAGACATTTCAGTAAATGTTTCATATTTTTAAAATCTCAGTAAATTGAGGTTTAATTACAAGATGACTTCAAATTTTCAGATTTACAACAGAAACAAATTATTCCAACTGCCTAGGGACTTTGCCTCTCCCACTCAACTAATTCTCAAAAGATGCATGGTTTCAAATATTTCCTTGTATTGGAACAGCTGATTTCACTGCAGCCAATACCAATAAGAACTGAATCCTGAATGAGATGTTGAGTTGCTGGAAAACAGATTCAATACTACTGGTCTTTCTAAAATTACAGTGCATGGAAAATAAAAGAAAGAAGGTGAGGTAACAATAATAGGTTTCAAGAATACTAAGGAAACATTTTGCAAAAGACACTGATTAGATGCTCACTATCTCCATGGAAGTCAGAATACGAGAAGGAGGCTTCAAACTGCAAGACGTGATTGAAGTTAGATGCCTAAAAGAAACTGCCAGTTGCCCAGGGCACCAAACCATGCTAAGAAATGATGGTGAATCTCTTTGCCTTGCAAGGTCAACTCCCTGACTAAGTTTCACTACCTATCAGAGACACATCACTGCTCTAAGAGATCTGGGTAGTCTCCTCCAGTCCACAAAGCTATGAGAATGCAGCTTCCTAAGCCAGTCACCTTATCCTCCTCTGATCAGTCTGTGAATATTGAGCACTGACTCTGAGCCTAACACTGCAGATAATACAAGCAGGAAGACACTGTCCCTACCATAATGGATTTATGGAGGCAGAACTAAGAAGCAATTCAATAAAAGCATATAATCAATCAGTATAAAATAAAGAGTCAAATTGAGAGATTCCACTGGCAGGAAAAGGTAAAGGAAAAAAGTACACAATTTACATGACATGCTCTTTTTATGTCTTTCCTAAATTAATCCACAACAGCTACGTAAGACAAATATTGCTTTTCCCCCTTTCATAGTTTAGTAAATCGTGGCTTAGAGGGGATACATATAAGATCATACAGCTAGAAGTAGGAAAAAGCAAGAATCACATCCACATTATGTCTTAACCCCAAAGCTCTTCCCACCAAACCATATTAATATTGTATTTTGGATCCTGTTAACAACATACTCTCCACAATGGAAATGATGGCTGTATTGCATCATCCCTAATGTTTTCCTCAATATGAGTGTCTCCAAAAAAAGCAAAAATCTTTTAGAACTATTTTTAAATGAATAAATAAATGCAAAGCTTGAATTTCTATTTTCTTCTCTGTAAATCTTCCCTTCTAATTACCGAATAATAGCATTTGCATTTTATTATTTGTGATTTCAGGAAGACTCCCAGGGAATTAGACAGTTGAATAGGAAGTAGGAAAACAGTATTAGCTCGAGGCATAGAGATGAACGGATTTAGAGGCACTAAATCAGGTAAACCAAATGGGCTCTCACAGCTCAATGTTTCAGAATGAGCTTTAAGTACTCAACAGAATAATCAAGACCCAACATTAAAAGCCCAGAGTCGGTCATGACCTCTTCCTCCTTTTAAAATCCACATTGTGGGTTTTACTTTCATAACACTATTTCTAATAATGCCATCTTTTAAGAACTAAGATTTCGAGAGACCATGAAGAATCAGATTGCTAACCTCCACATAACATTCATGGCCTACAGATTTATAAAAAAAAAAAATTTAAATTAAGAAATTCCCAATTATTTTTTCTCTGGGTCCACTCTGCCATGGCCTGTGGGAGTCAACATTTCCTAAGCTTCAGTCATTCACATGCCAAACTTCATAAATATTGTCCTATCAGCATACACATTACACTATTATTCCTCTAAAATTTTTCCTTAAAGTGATTATCTTTTTAAACTTAAATTTATTTTAAAAGGGAATTTTCCATTATAACCATAAATTACAAATTCATTTCATTTACCAGAAATTAGAATTTGCTATAAAAATAAACATATAACTGTTTTCAATATAATACATAAAAGGTTGTCTTGGTACCATCTGAAGTCATTTTGCATGCCACCAGTTGCTTGTGTATCATACTTTAGTAAACATGGATCTTAGTCTCTGTCTCCCCTTGTCCTCCCAGAACTATCTCCAGCAAACAAGAGGACACAGATGGACAGGGGACAATGTCTTCCCTTATCTCAAGTGAGATCAGCATAGAGGATCACTTTTCCCAAGAGTGAAAACCTAGGCATGTCTTTCAGATGCTCACCAAGGTGAAAAAGAAAACAGTACTTTGATAGCCCAGAGGAATTGTTCCCCCTTTTCCTTTCCTGCTGATACCTGAGCTATCACAGCTTGGTATCTGAGATGCTTTATAAGAGGCCTGCCTTAGCCACAGGGGAAAGAGGTGATGCTGACAGCAGAAGTCAGAACCCCCCTGACTCCTCACTGTGGCTGCTGGCTGGGAAATAGCAGAAAAAGAGCAGTCACTCCTCAGACAGTCCCAGACGAAGAACAGCTTTTGCTTTCCTAAGGTTCAATATAGCTTGAGCATATCTACTTCTAACTCTATCTCATCTGAAGCTTGGTAACTGGGTTTCCTAAACAAAATTAACAGAAGTGTCAAGGTGAAATTGAAAGTGAAACTGGCAGCAAAGGGCAAATCTAGAGGTCTTTAATGGATTGGAAAGCCAAATGGCAATTTCCAGCTAGGTCCCTTGCCTCAGTCTGGATAAACCAAGGCAATCACATTTCAGTCTGCTCTTTCAATAATTTTATCAATATATTAGACCTCAGATAGTTTAGTGCAAAGACAATCTTATGCTTAGTTAGAATAGGTGGTCACCTTTATGTGATATTTAGAATGCCCCCAAAATGCTCCCCACCAAATATGCCTCCCCTCACGGTCCCCCCATGTTCTTGAAGCTCCTGGTCACTTCTTTGAGACAAAGTTATGATGGTCACTATTAAAGAAGCAAGTACTGACCCAAAGGGCAGTCCATTAAGGCAGGTTCAGCTCACAGCAGTAACTACAAGTTAAATGTTAGGATTAGGGCTAGGGCTTAGAGCCATGGGATTTAGACTGGTAAATCTGGGCAGACATAAAGCAATGAGGAACATATCAAAATCTTAAAAAAGTTTTTTTCAAAATATACCTACCCAGTGATGAAAGCCCCAGATATTCTGACTCTACAGAAATAGGAAGACAGCCAAGAGGGTGCCACAGTTGGGTCAGAGACCCCTTGTTAGAATGTAGGCAGGAGACTTAAATGGGAGTAAAAGATTTCTGAGAAATTCCCCCTACGTTACACAAATTTGTCTGTGTCTTTGAGGCAACAGTCATGGTCAATTTCCAACAGTCAGAGTGCAATTTCCAACTATTATCCATTTCTGAATGAAGAAGATGTTAGAAAATATTAGCCTATGATATGCCTCTGCATCAGTATATCTCTTTTCTGAAGACAGCCTGCAGCACAGGGAAGCACCAGCCAGCAGCTGAGCATCATGGGAATGTTCCTGCTTTGGGGATGTATTCACCCCACTTAAGAAAGCTAATCCACTCTCCAAGTCTGCTGTGTAACCTCCTGCTTTTTCTCTATTCTTACAGATATGGGAACGTAAGGAAGACAATCTAGGAAACTCAGGTTTCAGCAAGCTATGCATATTATAAAAAGAGTAAATTCTCACCCCCTCCCTTTCTCTCTTGCAAAATACTCCCTACTTGAATTGCAAACCTTGGAGCCAACACGTCTGGCTCTAGCTGCCTCATCATTCATAACCTTGTTATGCAAATAAAACAAAGATAAATTAAAATTCTAATTGAATCCTAGTCAAACAAAGAGCCCCCCAGAAGTGTTCTTAAATGATACTAAGTTCCAGTACATTCTATTTTGTGTTTATTATCTGTCTTTAAGCAATTCAGCTGAAGACAAATAGATGAATGAATGTTCTGCTTGATATTTCTAATTTTCATGTATTTGGGTCTATGCTATGGAAATTTGTTAAAATTCCCCCAAATGATGGGGATGGGTCGAACCATGGTCCTTAAATGACAAAAGCAGGATAAATCAAAGCTGAAAAAGAGATTTAAATGGACCCAGGGAGCCCTGAACAACTGAGAAAATACCTTTCAGAAAGCTATTTATATTATTGCTGGAGGCCTGAGCAGTAACACCTCGGCTATTTCAGAGAATGTGCCGCCACCTCCTCACATAAAGTCGTGCTGTTCAACCCTCTTAATGTTACCCAGATCCTCCACGAAATGTAAATATTTATGACTCACAAGCTGCACTTCCCTCTCTCTGTTCAATATTATTCTCCCACAAAACTCTGGGTTTCTTTAAGATAGTTGCAGGGCCTCATCTCTGAGAAAAACAAGAATTTTCAAGAATCTTAACTGATACTTGTTCCAAGAGGGCAAATGATTGTTTTGAATTTCCCTCAGGGAAAGCTTTGTTGAAATAAAAAGTCTGAGAGAGACTTTCTGTCACATTGACGACATGGACATTTTTCCAGGAGCTGCCATTAACGAAATAGGAAAGGAACAAGGGGGAAGATGCAAAATTATCTTACAATTTGAGTGGCGTTGGAAAGTTCCTATGGACAAAATCATCTCTCCTGCTGGTCTTTCAGTAGTTAGACAAAAGTGCAGCCTCCAAAGAGCCCTTGCTTGGTTCCCTTACATTATCACTATCTCTAGAAAAGTCTAGAAGAAAAAGTCAGAAGACCTGGGTTCAAGTTCTAATTCTACCCAATTCCCAGCATTGCTATATTGGACAAGTAACAATGTCCCTGCTCTCAACTCTAAAACAGAGAATATGATTTGTTCTGTTTACTTGTCAGAGTATTTATAAAGATACAGTAGGATAATGAGTGTAAAAACACTTCAAAAATATTTAAGGGATTAACAAATATTATCTAAGAAGTAGTATGCTAATAAAATCACTCAGTAGAAATTATCTTTTAAAGTTTTACAATATAGAATTATCATTGACCCACCCCATGGATGCCATGGGTTCACACCATCATGCAAATCCCATATAGTACATTCTGTGGAATTCACAAAGTTGAACTCTTCTGCTGCCTTCTGCCTCCATACTGAAATATTATACATGCCCAAAGAGAATGTAAGATTTGCCTGAGTGTAAGACACCACACATGCATCCTCCATCCATGCATCTTTAAAAATGGCTTCCGGGCTTCCCTGGTGGCTCAGTGGTTGAGAGGCCGCCTGCCGATGCAGGGGACACGGGTTTGTGCCCTGGTTGGGGAAGATCCCACATGCTGAGGAGCAGCTAGGCCCATGAGCCATGGCCGCTGAGCCTGCGCGTCCAGAGCCTGTGCTCCGCAATGGGAGAGGCCACAACAGTGAGAGGCCCGCATACCGCAAAAAAAAAAAAAAAAAAAAAAAAAAAGGCTTCCTAGAAGATTAAGATTTTAGAAGCTTAGAATACTAGAAGTGTATAGGGTGAAAGTCCTCTTACATATCTGCAACATTATAAAGTTCCAGAGGATACAAAGAGTGCAACGATACTGATTCAGAGCACTGTCCCAAGCCTCCAAGTTAAATGATTGTTTACCATCTATTAATGAAGGGAGCCAATGCCCAACATTCCTATAGACAAGTCAGCAGGTTTTTTATGTTATTCAACATAACATAAAAAGGTACAACCTGTATGCAAATCTTTTTATGTTATGTTATTCAACATAACATAAAAAGGTACAACCTGTATGCAAATCAAGGACAATAAGTACTTCTATTATGTCATTTTAAGGTGCTTTGAATTTTTTTTAACCACAGAACATATTAATAAGGAGAGAAAATGCATGTTTAAGCCAACAGAGTTAAAAAGGAATAGTTTTATGATGCCCAGAATCCAAAACTGAATATGAAACACATTTCAGGCTATGGTTGATGTTAAGAAGAGAGGCAAAATACCTGACCTGAATTCTAGGACTGCCTATTTGTCTTATTTGTCTTGTGCCACGGCAAGTTACCTAACTTTCCTAAGACTCCATTCCATGTCAGGCTTATTTCTCATTTGTTTTTAATTTTATTTTTTATACAGCAGGTTCTTCTTATTTATTTTATACATATTAGGGTATATAGGTCAATCTCAATCTCTCAATTCATCCCACCACCACCACCACCCACCCCCTTAGTTTTTTTTTTAATTGAGATAAAATTGACATATAACATTGTATTTAGTTTAGGTGTACAACATAATGATTTGATATGTATATCAATTCAAAATGATTACCACAATAAGAGTAGTTAACCTCCATCACCATACATAGTTACAATTTTCTTTTTCTTGTGATGAAAACTTTTAAAACCTACTCTCGTAGTGACTTTCAAAATACAATACAGTGTCATTAACTATAGCCACCAGGCTATACATTTTATCCCAGGACTTATTTATCTTATAACTGAAATTTATACCTTTTGACCACCTTCACCCACTTCACCCATTCCCCATACCTTGCCTCTGGCAACCACGAATCTGTTCTTTATATCTATGAGTTTGGTTTTGTTTGCTTGGTTGGTTTTTTTTTTTTCTTTTTAGATTTTATATATAAGTGAGATCATAGGTATTTTTCTTTCTCTGTCTGACTTATTCACTTAGTATAATGCCATCAAGGTCTATCCAAGTTGTCACAAATGGCAGGATTTCTTTCTTTTTTATGGCTGAATCATATTCATATTATATATATATATATATATATATTATATATTATACACACACACACACCACATTCTCTTTATTCATTCATCCATCAATGGACACTTAGGTTGTTTCCATGTTTTAGCTATTATAAATAATACTGCAATGAAAATGCTGGTGCAGATATCTTTTCTAGTGTTTTAATTTTCTTTGGATAAATATCCAGAAGGGGAATTGTTGGATCATATGGTAATTCTACTTTCAATTTTTTGAGGAACTTCTATAATGTTTTCCATAGGATTACACCACTGTATATTCCCACAAACAGTGCTCAAGGGTTCTCTTTTTCTCCATATCCTCATCAAGATGTTATTTCTTGTCTTTTTGATAATAACCATAGTAACAGGTGTGAGATTTAGCACCATGGTTTCTTGTCTTTTTGGTAATAACCATGCTAACAGTGTGATTTTCATTTGCATTTCCCTGATAATCAGTGATGTTGAGCACCCTTTCATGTACCTGTTGGCCATTCGTATGTCTCCTTTAGGAAACGTCTATTCAGATCCTCTGCCCATTTTCAATTGAATTTTTGTTTGTTTTCTATTGAGCTGTGTGAGTTCTTTTTATATTTTTTGATATTAACTCCTCATCAGATATGATTTACAAATGTTTTCTCCCATTCTGTAGGTCACCTTTTCATTTTGTTGATGGTTTCCTTTGCTGTACAAAAGGTTTTTAGTTTGATGGAGTCCCACTTGTTTATTTTTGCTTTTGTTGCCTTTGCTTTTGATGTCAAATCCAGAAAAATCACTGACAAGACCAATGTCAAGAAGCTCACCTTCTGTGGCTTCTTCTAGAAGTTTTAAGGTTTCAGGTCTTATGTTCAAGGCTTTTATCCATTTTGAGTTGATTTTTGTGTATGGTGCAAGGGTCCAGTTTTCCCACCATCATTTATTGAAGAGACTATCCTTTCCTGATTGTATATTCTTGCCTCCTTTGTCATAACTTAATTGGCCATACAAGCATGGGTTTATTTGGGGGCTCTCTATTCTGTTCTATTGATCTATATGTCTGTTTTTATGCCACTACCTTACTGTTTTGATTATTATAGCTCTGTAATATAGTTTAAAATCAGGACGTGTGATGCCTCCACAGCATCACACTCTTCTTTTTCAGGACTGCTTTGGCTATGCAGGGTATTGTGTGGTTTCATACAAATTGTAGAATTGTTTGTTCTATTTCTGTGAAAATGTCACTGGAATTTTGATAGGGATTTCATTGAATCTGTAGATTGTTTGGGTGGTATGGACATTTTAACAATATTAATTCTTCTAATCCATGAGCACAGAATATCTTTCCATTTATTTGTGTCTTCTTCAGTTTTTTTCATCAATATCTTATAGTTTTCAGTGTACAGGTCTTTCATCTCCTTGGTTATATTTATTCCTTGGCATTTTATTCTTTTTGATGCAACCGTAAATGGAGTTGTTTTGTTAAGTTTTCTGATAGTTTGTTATTTGTTTATAGAAACAACTGATTTTTGTATACTGATTTCATATACTGAAACTTTACTGAATTTGTTGCTTAGTTCTAACAGTTTTTTTGCTGGAATCTCTAAGATTTTCTATATATGCCACCTACAAATAGAGTTTTACTTTTTCCACTTCAATTTGGATACCTTTTTTTTTTTTCTTGCCTAATCACCTAGGACTTCCTGTACTATGTTGTACAAAAGTAACAAGAGTGGACATCCTTGTCTTTTTCCCGATCTTAGAGGAAAACCTTTTAGTTTTTACCATTGTGTTAGCTGTGGGCACAAATTTGTTGAAGATCAAACGAAATGCAGGATCCTGGACTTCTGCTTCCAGCCATGATGCAGTAGCCTGTATCAGACTACCTTAGTAGGGTCAATTACACAATATGGATAAAACAAAAAATACTGCTCTTTGAAGGCATCAACAAGCAATTAAGGCAGCCAGGACTTGAGGGCCAAGTTCCCAGAGAGAGTAGAAATGCAGTAAATAGAGTTCCACATTTGTCTCTGCAGTTTACTGAGGAATTCACCAGTTCTCTGTATAACAAGAGTGTAGGCTACTGGCACACAGTCACCTTGAACCTGCAAGCTTCAATAGGCTGGAAACACAGAGGTTGGAATTCAGGACTTCCAAGTCACCTGTGACTTGAGGGACCAAGGGCCAAGAGAAGTGAGCCTAAAATTCCACGTGCAATTTCTCCTTAAGACATTTGCCAACTCCTAAACTGTGCATGCTCCAGCTGAGACACCAAGAAATCAAATGGAAAGCAACAACTGGTAGACCAAAGAGCTAAACAGAGGTTTCAGTTGTCTCATGGAGATATAGATATATAGGAGTTCAGGTAAATACTCCAGGATTTCCACTGAGATCTCAAAAGGGTCATGCCCTAGGGAAAAGAATCTGTGTCCAAGGAGTAAAGGCAAACCAAAAATAGATCAGTCATGGGCTTCCCTGGTGGCGCAGTGGTTGAGAGTCCGCCTGTCGATGCAGGGGACGCGGGTTCGTGCCCCGGTCCAGGAAGATCCCACATGCCGCGGAGCGGCTGGGTCTGTGAGCCATGGCCGCTGAGCCTGCACGTCCGGAGCCTCTGCTCTGCAACAGGAGAGGCCACAACAGTGAGAGGCCCGCGTACCACAAAAAAAAAAAAAAAAAAATAGATCAGTCATAACAAAGCCTTGAAACCCAGTATTGACTGGAAGAAGATAATCTGCTTATACTTTATCTACCTGCCAGAAAAAACAAACAAACAAACAAAAAACACAAATTCTTTCTGGAAGTAGATAACATTACCCAGATCTCCTACATTTCATACACAATGTATAGCATTCAATAAAAAATTACCAAATATGTCATAGACAGGCCAAAATGACAAAAAAACAAGAGAAAAAATAATGAAGAGAGCAATGTATTGAAACGTTCAATAATGAAATTATCATATAGAGACTTTAAAATAGCTGTAACTTATAAAAACAAGAAAATAAGCAAAATACAGGGAACTTTACAGGGGAATTGGAATTTATTTTTCTAATTAAATGGAAATACTGGAACTAAAAAATATAACTGAAGTTAAAAATTCAATAGGAGTATTTAATAAAAAAATGGCCAAAGAGAGAATTAGTAAACTAAAAAACAGGTTATTCCCAATCAAAATCCCAGCAAGTTATTTTATGAATATCAACAAACTGATTCTAAAATTTATATGAAGAGGCAAGAGACCCAGAATAACCAATGCAATATTGAAGGAGAAGAGCAAATTTGGAGGACTGATGCTACCCAACTTCAAGACTTACTACAAAGCTGTAGTTATCAAGACAGTGCAGTACTGGCAAAAAAGACAGACAAATACGTGGAACAGAATAGAAAGCCCAGAAACAGAACCCCATAAATACTGTCAACTGATATTTGACAAAGCAGCAAAGGTAACACAATGCAGCAAAGATATTCTCTTCAACAAATGATGCTGGAACAATTGGACATCCATATGCAAAAAACATGAATCAGCACAGACCTTATACCCTTCACAAAAATTAACTCAAAAATGGATCATAGACCTAAATATAAAACACAAAACTATAAAACTCCTAGAAGATAATATCCAGAAGAGAAAATCCAGATGACCTTGGGTTTGGAGATAACTTTTTAGATACAACACAAAAGAAGACATAATCCATGAAATAAATAATCGATAAGCTGGACTTCATTAAAATTAAGAACTTATGCTCTGCAAAAGACAAAATCAACAAAATTAGAAGGTAAGCCACAAAGAGAAAATATTTGCAAATGATATCTGATAAAGAACTTTTATCCAAAATACACAAACAACTCTTAAAACTCAACAACTAATCAACAAGAGGAAAACAAAACAACTTGATTAAAACATGGGCCGAAGATCTTAATAGACACCTCACAAAAGAAGATATACAGTTGGCAACTAATGAAAAGATGTTCCAAATCATATGTCAGAGAAATACAAATTAAAACAACAATGAAATAGCACTACACACATATTAGAATGGCCAAATCCAGAACAACTGACAACACCAAATGCTGATGAGGATGTGGAGCAGCAGGAACTCTCATTCATTGCTGGTAGGAATGCAAAATGGTACAGCTACTTTGGAAGACAGTTTGGCAGCTTTTACAAAACTAAATGTATTCTTACCATAAAATCCAGCAATCATGCTCCTTGGTATCCAACTCAAAGGAGTTGAAAAGTTATGTTTACACAAAAATCTGCACATGGATGTTTATAGCAGCTTTATTTATATTGCCAAAACTTGGAAGCAGCCACGATGTCCAAGGTGTTTGGATGCAAGATGTGCTGTATCCAGACAATGGAATATTAGGCAGTGCTAAACAGAAACGGGCTATCAAGCCATGAAAAGACATAGAGGAACCTTAAATGCATATTACTAAGTGAAAGAAGTCAATCTGAGAAGGCTACACATAGTATGATTCCAACAATATGACACTCTGCAAAAGGTAAAACTATGGAGACAATAAAAAGATCAGTGGTTGCCAGAGGTGGGGCTGAGGGGTAGAGAGATGAATAGGCAGAGTACAGAGGAATTTTAGGGCAGTGAAAATACTCTGCATGATATTATAATGATGGATATGTGTCATTATACATTTGTCCAAGCTCATAGAATATACAACACCAAGAGTAAACCCTAAGGTAAACTTTGGACCTTGGTAAAAAATGTACCATTATGGTAGTGATATTGATGATAGAAGAACCTATGCATGTGTGGGAACATGGGGTATATGGAAAATACCTGTGCCTTCCTCTCAATTTTATTGTAAACCTAAACCCGCTTTCAAAAAAATAAAGTCTTTTAAAAATAGATTATTAGAAAATATCCAGATTAAAACACAGAGAGAAAATAAAAGGTGAAAAATATAAGAACATACTGCACATAAAAGAGAAGTGTTTACATATACATTTAAGAAATGTATTTGGAATCCCAGAAAGAGGAAAGGAGAAGGAGGATGTAACAAAAGCAATGTTTAATGAGCTAATAGCCAAAATTTCCCAAAACTGACCAAAGTCAACAAGCCACAGATTCAGGAACCTTCAAATCAGGGTCAATACTCAGAATACAACACTTAGGTACATCATAGTCAAACTGCTATAAACAAAAGACAAAAAAAAAATTTTTTTAAAGCAGCAGGGGGATGGGGGAAATACATATATACATGCATACACATATATTACTATACATAAACACACACAAACACACACACACACGTCTTCAAAGGAAGGACAACTAAACGTGAAGATGACTTCTCAATAAAAACAACCAGAAAAAAATGGAAAGACAAATTTAAAGAGCTGGGCGACGGGGGAGAGAGGGAGACATGCCAACCTAGACTTTCACCTCAAAAGTAAAAGAATTCTATGTCAAAAAAATGTTTTTACATTTTTGGTAAAGGCACTTAATTAGTACCAAAGCATTATGGAAAAATACAAGAAAAGGAAAGCAACTGATTGCTGACTTTAAATTTTTTAATTTAGAAAAATATGATTGTGGATAACAATTTTAAGTTCAGTATCCTCTGGGCCAGCTTTGTTCTCCTAGATAACTGCAGATTAGAACCTTGCTATGGACCTGCCTTTTCACAAAGAGGTGCCTTGAGAGGTAAAAGGAGCTATTTGAGAAAGAACATGTGAATGAATTATCCAAAATCCTACACTATTTTCTTTGTTTGTTCAGCTTGCTATAACAAAAATACCATAGACTGGGTGGCTTAAAAAAACAAACATTTATTACCCACAGTTTTAGAGTCTGGGAAGTCCAAGATCAAGGCACCAGCAGATCTGATGTCTGGTGATAGTCTGCTTCCTGGTTCACAGAGGGCCATTTTCTCTCTGTGTTCTCACAGGGCAGAAGGGGTAAGGATGTTCTCCAGAGCTTTTATAAGGGCACTAGCCCCATTCATGAGGACTCCACCCACATGGCCTAATCACCTCCCAAAGGCCCTACTTCTTAATATGAGCACAATGGGGGTTAGAATTTGAACATATAAATTTTGCAGAGACACAAACATTCAGTCTATAGCAACTACTGTCATGGAATTGGCTCAAATATATATACTTCAACAAAGATACATTGCTTTTAAAACATAATCTCAATCTACAGTAAAGTTAATTTTTACACCCTCCCATATACACAAACTACTCCCCAAATATAAGCTATAATTAGGCCCAGTCACTACACAATATACAAGTATAAAAATAAAACATTCAAGGTATTGTTAAAATACAATGGAGATGATGACTGCTTTAAGATGTAGATTCTAATCATTTTCTGTTATTCAGAATCCCTCATTGCTTTTTTTAACTTCAGAGTATTCTAAGAAAAGGTGTCACAATATAAACATTTTCACGAACAGTTACTAAGTATTTGTGTATATTAGGGAAGGGCGGTAATTTGAGGACCTCCTGATTATTAAGTACTTAAAATATACCAGACAATGTGCTGAGCACTTTACCTGAATTATATCACTTCATGCTCACAACAATACTATCAAATATCATGTTCTCTATTTTAAAAGATGGCAATTGAAGCACAGGGAGTAAATTTTTCAAAACTGCACATCTAGAAAGTGACAAGGTCAACAAAATAGCACAAAAGTGTTAAGGTGTCATGAATTAAAACATTTAAGAAAAATCACGCGCTTGATATATTTACTAATTGATATGTGGTTCTTCAGGTATCAGAGGCATTTTGAATGCAAGGCTCTTGGGACGGAGTACTAATTCTTCTAGAGAAGAGCAGTCCAATAGAACGTTCTGTGATAACAGAAGTGTCCTATGTCTGTGCTACCCGATATAGTAGCTATAGCCACGTGTGGCTACTAAGCACTTGAAATGTGGCTAGTGTGATTCGGGGGCTGAATTTTAAATTTTATTTAAATTTAACTAATTTTAATTTAAATAGCCATATATTTACATTAAATTAATTTAATTTAATGTAAATATGTGTCTGTCATATCTAAAGCATTTGGCTATCATTAAAAAAAAAATTACGGGCTTCCCTGGTGGCGCAGTGGTTGAGAGTCCGCCTGCCGATGCAGGGGACGTGGGTTCGTGCCCTGGTCCAGGAAGATCCCATAGGCCGCGGAGCGGCTGGGCCCGTGAGCCATGGCCGCTGAGCTTGCGCGTCCAGAGCCTGTGCTCCGCAACGGGAGAGGCCACAACAGCGAGAGGCCCGCGTACCGCAAAAAAAAAAAAAAAAAAAAATTACAATATTACTCAAGAGTGCAAAATTCTATGGCTTACCAGATATATGTGGACTGCATTACATACTTCAAAATACAGATGCCCTCAGAGGCAATTACCAGGGCCATGTGTGTAACTAGGTTTAACAGAAAGATACAAAAAGACCTTGAACTTTAAAAAAAAAATAGATCAAATAGATTTAGTACATAATACAGTGTAAATTCTACTGGGAACCAATTCCTTTGAAATAAATAAGTCCTGGAGTTCAAGTTAGCTACATCATAAAAGTTATTTCTACTAGTGTTAAAAAAATAAATTTTGAAAGATGACCTTCTGTAATGAAGTACTACAAGGAAACAAAGTGAAATCATCAACGTGAAGAAAAAAAAGTTCACTGAAAATACTGTATGTTTCCCAAATCACTGCAACAGAGACTCCACAAGAAAGTATACATCCTGAATATCTACAGAGAGATGGCCAAAGCACTCTATAAAGATGCCCTGACTAAATACAACAACAAAAAATGGATCTTTACTTTCATGCTGCTTCTAACCCTGCTGATTTTTTTTTTTTCCCAATCTAGTGAAACAACATCAAGAGTTAGGAGATCTGTACTCTAGGTCTAGCCCTGAGTAACTCCATGACGCAACCACGTCACATAATTTCTCTGTGAAATTTATTTGCCTATGAAAAAATACTGGCAAATGTTGTCTATAGTTGCCTCCAGCTCTGACACTTAGGTCTCCAATAAATGCACCCCTTGTCCTTTAAAGACTTATGCCTAAATCAGGTTCTCAAACCAAACTGCTCTATTATGTAATACATAAGCACAAAGTTTGCCTGACCTGGTATATAAGATCTGAGTCTCATCCACTTGTGCGAAATCTGAAAACCTCTACGTGTATGCATATGGCTGATTCACTTTGTTGTACAATAGAAACTAACACAGCACTGTGAAGCAATTATACTCCAATAAAGATGTATTAAAAAAAATGCCGTTTAAAAAACAAACGAAAACATGTTTGGAGGACAGGTCTTTACCCAGCATGTACTGTCAAATACCTGGGTTCTTTTTCAAACCCCTTCCTGGAATTGCGGGGGTGGGGGGGAGGAATGGGACAGGGTATTCCATGGATGTGATTAGCTTCTATTTCACCTATAAAAAGTGAAATGATGTGGTCCCTCCAGTCACTTCTTTCAGGGTCATGGCAGTTTAATCTGATAAGAACACTGAACTTTAACAGTGAACTTGCAATGATTTACATGATTCCTTTCATTCTAAAACTCATTAAGTTGTTAAGCATATTATAAAGTTCATTGAATAGTCACTCTTTCCATACACGTTAAGATCAATGGGAACTCAATTTCCTCCTCTCCACCCACGTGCACACATAGAAATTAAACCGTTTACAACTGTTTGGGGCTGATATGAAGCAATTCTTGTCCTTGATGTTGGTACCCATTCTTTGGACAGGCTCACCTATTGACATATCTCATACAATGGAACAGTGAATTTGAGGCCATGATTCCCCTATGACTATTAAATCTTGAAATTTCAGACTTTGACCAAGACTGTAGTAACAGTGCCAAGTAGCAAAACTCAAAGAAACCATATCTGAATTGGTCCAAACACACGTGTCTGGAAGAGACCTTGCGTGTGAAGGACTTTGCATGTGAAGCAGTCTTAGAAAATTTACAACAGACCTGTCCTCAAGTTGCTTTGTTTTGGAACAGAATAAGCTTGGAAATAATTATGGTGACTAAGTCAGCTCCCCTGGACCTGATCCTTGGCATTCCCAGGAAACTTAATGCTGTTTAAAATGTTGCCAAGAACTGCTGGCTAGACCCTACACAGTTCTAAAAAAAAATTATCTCAATAGTCATGTAAATCCCTGTTGACCCAAACCCCACAATGGCTAACAATTGTTTTACAACTGACAAAATTTTCAGCACGGTGTGTTGGAAAGGACCTATCATTTTCAGAGATCTTGGTCTCTTTACAAGTACTTGGGAGTTGTGCCAGAAAACAGACTTAAGTCATTATTGCCGGACTTCTGAATGAAAATGTAAAGATATATTTATTCACTGTTCTACATCATATAGCCATGGCTACTCGGGGATGGGCAGTACGAATGGGTTTTTCTTTTCATGCTATTAATTATAAACTGGGGAAACCAGAAAACAGATCAATTAAAGCCAAGTTAGCCCAGCTAAAGAAAGTGATTGGCAATTGCCTTAAGAAAATTATGGCAAATATGAAAATGTTAATAAACCTAAAGAAAAAGAAGCTTAATAATGAAAGATTATTTTATTATTCAGTGTCCTTTCTAATGTTTAAATAATTAATACTAAAAAAATATTTAATATTTCCACTCTTGGTTCAACTGTTTTCTTCTGTTAAAACCACAAGGTGCCAAATGTCTTCTTTTCATAGCTTTGTTAACAACTAATCTCTGACAAAACTTGTTGCTATTGGTTTGACAACAGGTAGCTTTGTTGGTGTTTTTCTATATTTAAATCTATTATCACTATGTTACAATCTTTCTCTGAAAGTTACCCTCATTCACATGTATTAGGATCTGATTCCTTTGTATTTTATAAATTCAGTTCATTATTTGTTTTTTAAAGACCGCAATAAAGTTTTTTCCCCCCTTCTTGAACATGCAGACTATGATCAGAAATGCAATTTCTAGATAGATCAGCAAATAGTTTAAGATGCTGCTGAGTGTAGCATTATAAATAATTCACAATACATGACATGTTTAATAATGTCTCATAACAAAAATGCAAAATGAAGTCTGCATGGTAATATACCATGCTTGATTCTAAAATAAATATAGGTATTAATGTGGGCACTTAGATAAAAATATCACTTTAAGGAATGTTTACCAACCTCAAAAATAAGAAACTATACACCGACACCAGAGGCAGAAAATTATCTGCCAATAATAGAATATTTGATTTTCAAAACAGAAATATAATAGCTAGATGTATATCCACTTTTTATTTTTTCAAAAGCATTTCTCACCTCTAATACATTGCTAATAACTTGAATATGCCCATATATCCCCTCTGTCCTCAGCTGCCATCTCTATCTAAAAAAAAAAAATGAGATGAAAAAAGATTATAAATGCTTAATAATTATCTAAGAAATGATTAACCCACAAAGAAAGTACAGTTTGAATGAGTGTGTAAATAAATTTAATAGAATATTCATTTCAGAGAAAGGAAATGATCAAGATCCATCCTTATCTAAATGTTCATGAACTTTACCATTTCCTTTTTTCATATGTTTATTTAAATCTACCTCCTGTGTAAAGAAAATTTAATCTTCTCAAGTAGAACAATTTTGAAAAACAAAGTTTGCCATCCTTAGGATCAGTTTCCTGAGATAAACCCACTGAAGTTCCATTAGTGTCAGTAGAAAATCATGTACCTAATGCCACTGGAGAGAAAGGCCCACAGTAATCATTTCAATTTGTATTAATCTTCTGTTATGATATGAGAGAAAGCATGTGTGAGAGAGTGTTTGTGTATGTGGAATAAAAAACTATCTATCCCCAGCCCTACCATTTACTCAGCAGATGATATATAATATAATATTTCCTTTTGTTCATCATTTATTTACTCTAGGAATAAGAGACAGAAGCTCCCCACTGGAGATTGGAGAAATGTCAGGAAGGTTGAGTGGAAATAGGTGGCGGTGATGATTGATACCAAAGTTACTTTCAATTAATAAGAAACTTCTCAATGTAGGAAACATCTACTTGAAAATCCCATCCATGACAAAATTCAAAGAATAATGTCATTTAAGTTTATGAGTTTTCAATAGATTATAAAAATTCCCAAACTATGAAGAAGGCAGTTTGCAAAGATGTAGACCAGTTTCACATGTGAATTTCAATGCAAGAATCCTAAATAAAATGATAGCAAGTTGATTTCAGTGTATATTAAAAAAATAACATAATCAAATTTATTAACATGTTAATGTATTATAATAATAAAATTAAACGATAATATGACAGAATGCAAGCATAGCTCAATATTAAGAACACTAATGATACAATTCACTTTAAGAGAAAAATCACACTGTCATTGCAAAATTAAAATAATGAATATATTAAAATTCAATAAACATTTCTAATTTTTAAAAAGTAAACTCAGACTGCTATGACCTTCCTTGGGGTGACAACTAGATAGAATTTTAAAAAGATTTAATTGACATCTACTTGGTCTGCTTCCAGGAATAATAACTGCTTAGCTTCCTCTCTAAAAAAGAAATTAGTAATCATGGATTTACGACTACTGGCAGATAACAGACTACTCTTCAATAGGTTCATACACATTTGCTTCAACTTGATAAGTGAATACTTACGAAGTTCTATGTCACAAAACACTGTTTACACTGAGGTATAACCACATAAGTAAATTAGAAGCTACAACAATCAATAAAATATAAGTGTCACAGCAAAGGAAAACGACAAAAAGGCAACCCTCAGAATGGGAGAAAATATTTGCAAATGAAGCAACTGACAAACGATTAATCTCCAAAATTTATAAGTAGCTCATGCACCTCAATATCAAAAAAACAAACAACCCAATCCAAAAATGGGCAGAAGACCTAAACAGACATTTCTCCAAAGAAGATATACAGATTGCCAACAAACACATGAAAGGATGCTCAACATCACTAATCATTAGAGAAATGCAAATCAAAACTACAATGAGCTATCACCTCACACCAGTCAGAATGGTCATCATCAAAAAATCTACAAACAGTAAATGCTGGAGAGGCTGTGGAGAAAAGACAACCCTCTTGCACTGTTGGTGGGAATGTAAATTGATACAGCCACTATGGAGAACAGTATGGAAGTTCCTTAGGAAACTAAAACTAGAACTGCCATATGACCCAGCAACCTCACTACTGGGCATATACCCTGAGAAAACCATAATTCAAAAAGACTCATGTACCACAATGTTCATTGCAGCTCTATTTACAATAGTCAGGACTTGGAAGCAACCTAAGTGTCCATCAACAGATGAATGGATAAAGAAGACGTGGCACATATATACAATGGAATATTACTCAGCCATAAAAAGGAATGAAATTGAGTTATTTGTAGTGAGGTGGATGGACCTAGAGTCTGTCATACAGAGCGAAGTAAGTCAGAAAGAGAAAAACAAATACCCTGTGCTAACACATATATAAGGAATCTAAAAAAAAAAAAAATAAGTGGTTATGAAGAACCTAGGGGCAGGACAGGAATAAAGATGCAGATGTAGAGAATGCACTCGAGGAAATGGGGAGTGGGAAGGGTAAAGTGGGACGAAGTGAGAGAGTGGCATGGACATATATACACTACCAAATATAAAATAGATAGCTAATGGGAAGCAGCCACATAGCACAGAGAGATCAGCTCAGTGCTTTGTGACCACTTAGAGGGGTGGGATAGGGAAGGTGGAGAGGGAGGAGATATGGAGATATATGTACATGTATAGATATGGGGAGAAATGTATATGTATAGCTGATTCACTTTGTTATAAAGCAGAAACTAACACACCACTGTAAAGCATTATACTCCAATAAGGATGTTTAAAAAGAAAACAAAAACACCATTCTCCAAAGTTACTTACGTCAGTTCTTCTTTCCCCCACCCCCTTCACTACAGTGAGGCTATGTCATACATTTGAAACACAGATTTGTTACAACTGCTTTCCCTTCTGAAATTCCAGTAACATCCAGTATGAACATCCCTTTATTTTTAGTCTTCCTGAATTACTTTATTTTAGGTTTTCTCTTCTGTACAGCATATATCTGGGTCTTACTGGGGAGGCCAAAATGAAAATCTTTTCCTCTTAATAGATGAGTTAAGCCCATTCACATTTATTGATATAATTGCTACACTGCATTTCAACATATTACTATTTCATAGTTGTGTATATTTTATTAGAGTTGGTATATTTCTTTCTCTTCAAGATGTATCTTTAGAAAGGTTGTATTTTTATTCTAATGGTTACCTTTCTATATACAAATTATTTAATGCCCTTAGTTCACTGTTTTCTTATTTAACCTTTTACTCTGATTTATCAGTTGTTCAGTATGTTTTAACACTTAACCGATTATCTATACAGCAATAAGCTTTCTCTATGTACCTCTTCCCCATTTACTTCTATTTTTAGTTTTATTGAGTTTCATCATTGCCATTATATATTGCCACAATTTATAATACCTGCACATCAGTCTTTAATTCTCATCTTTTCTTTAGTTGTAGTCTCAAATACATATATTTTAAATATGCACAATAGTACTTTTGCTAAAGGTTTCCCAGTCATTACCTAGTTAGGAGATGCTCATCTTTTAGTAGATTCCTCAAGAATAGCCAATGAGTGCAGAGATCCTGATGTTCTCATGTGTTGACACCTTTAATAGCCTTGCCGTGTGAAGGTCAGCTGTCTGGATGTAAAATTCTTAGTTCGCATGTTCCTCAATTAAATTTTTTTTAAAGTGCTGCTCCGTTTTCGTCTTCTTTTGTGTCTTGGTTTGAAAAGCCTGATGCCAGTTTTCTTTGCCTTTATGAATTATTTGAGTTTTTTTAAAGACTGGCGAATTTTACCTTTATCTTTGAAATTTAATTGTTTTACTAGGATATGTCTTAGAGTTTATTATTCTTGATTAATTTTCCCAGGTATGTGAAGAACCCATTCAATGCATAAATTAGGTCTTATCTCTGAAAATTTTTCTTGGATAATGGTTTTAAATACTACCTCTGTTCCTTTTTCAAATTGTTTTCTTCCTTACAGATTCTGAAAATATTAATGTTATTACTTTTTTCCTTGTTTCCCTTTTCACTACTTTCTCTCTGACCATTCTTTTCTTCTTTTTTGATTTTGTCATTTCTTTTGATTTTCGTTTCTTTGTTTGCCTAGTTGCTTTTGTTTTTGTTTTCCCCAACATGCCTTAATAAACTTTTCTTCAAGTTTATTCTTGGAATTTATAATATTTATTGAGCTTATTATTGTAACTTATTTCTTCATTTATGAGATACTTTTTTTTTTTTCTATTTCTGAGTTCAATCTCTCTTCTCAATTTTCTTTTGTCTGTTTCTGTTTTAATTTTCAAATTTCTAATTAAAGATGGTTTCTCAAATCCTCAAACGCTTGTTTGAGCATATTTAATTTTGTTTAGAGTTACTGGCTTATAGCTTTCTTCTGCTTTGTTTTCATTTTTCAAGGTGAGGGATGGTTAATTTTCTCAGTTATGTGTGGAATTTCATTTACTAATTTTCTGTAATATTTCTATATGGACTTTATCTTCCTATCAATGATAATTGAAATTGATTTAAATATTTTAATGATATCTAGGAGTGAATCAGTTTGTTCTCTAGATCTCAAACAATACAGACACTAAGACTTTATTGGGGACTTTTCTCGCAAATGCTTAAATAACCTCTTATTTCTTAATTATAACAATAAATTAGTAACATGAATAATGGAGAAAAAATTAGAAAAAAAAACCTTCCAACTTGGCAAAATATCCCACGTATAACCTAAGTTGTAAATGTGAGGTAATAATAAAATGTAATCTACCTATACAGGATTTTGATTATTAGCTAGCTAAAGGTTTCTGTTTATCTTTCTGTTTATCTGTTGTTATCTAAAGACTATATCCTGAAGATCATTAAAATGGAAGGAAGAGCCCAAGTGCTAGTGTCAAATTTTGCTTAGGTGGCAGTCCCTTCTGATAAATCTATGCCTTCCAGATACCCATGCTTTTATACCCGTACTCATCTTACATTATTCAAGCAGTGCTAAAAAAAAAAAAGGTGGGGAGGGTGGGGGAGAGAAAAGGAAAGAAAGAGGAAAGTAAAAGAATGAAGGAATAAAAATTGTAAATGTCCTAGCCCAGTTACCCCTTTCAGAAACCTGAAAAAAATTTTAGTTTTTCAACATTTACTCTTTGAAGAAAACTAAAATGCTTTAGCCTTATTTTCAGAATGGAACATGTGATTGTTTTGTTTGTTTGTTTTGAATTTTATTTTATTTATTTTTTTATATATCAGGTTCTTATCAGTTATCTATTTTATACATATCAGTGTATATATGTCAATCCTAATCTCCCAATTCATCACACCACCACACCCTCTCACCACTTTGCCCCCTTGGTGTCCATATGTTTATTTTCTACAAGGAACATGTGATGTTAATTGTGCATATTATTTAAGCACCTACTACATAGAAGAACTGAACCTGTAGTAGTACAGTCCACACAGTCTGTTATGACTTGCCACAATTCATTAAATTTTATGGATACATTCTGTGTAACAGATTTCACTGTCTCCCTCTCTCAGAACTCCAGGAAGTATCTTAAATGTAGAACTTGACACAGAGTTAGGAAAAGATACCTGTAATTGAATGGGACCTATTGATGTGGTCCATACAGAACAGCCTTCCAGCACAGAGAGCAGAGTAGAGAAGTACAGAAAGTAGATCTGGGGGGCGAGGGGTGGAGGCAAACAGAAAATATCTGACACATCATTCAGGTCAGAAAACAGATTGTAAAATTCATAAAACAAGTATCAGGTGTGAAGATGGCAATAGACATTGAGTACCCATGGGAGACCTGAGCATGCCAAACACCTATCCTACTGAAAAATATTGACACCGTCTGTGAACACATGAGGACTTGGCACACTCACTTTCATATTCTGCCACCCAGCCCATCCTAGACCTTCACGTACAGTGAATCTTGAGACAAATTTCCCTCTAAACCTAACCTCTCATTACTGACTACATTTAATAGCATATCAAGGATTTCCCCGGTGGCACAGTGGTTAAGAATCCGTCTGCCAAGGCAGGGGACACGGGTTCGATCCCTGGTCCGGGAATATCCCACACACCATGGAGAAACAGTCCGTGTGCCACAACTACTGAGCCCACATGCTGCAACTACTGAAGTCCACGCGCCTAGAGCCTGTGCTCCACAACAAGAGAAGCCGCCACAATGAGAAGCCCATGTAACGCAATGAAGAGTAGCCCCTGCTTGCTGCAACTAGAGAAAGCCTGTGTGCATCAACGAAGACCCAATGCAGCCAAAAAAAGAGCATACCAATCTATTATTTCGTAACATCCTGCCTTCCATGGACAGATCTTGGGAGTAGCTATTGCAAATGGAGTCTCTCCTCCTAAATCATTCCCAACCAGAAACAAAAGAAGCAAAAGTGCCATGGGAACCCACTCTCTTCTCTCTAAGGAAGAAAATTTATAAGGCTTTTGCTGATAGTACTATTTTATTTCTTTGTATTACTCCCTCATTTTTTTTCTTTCTTATCAATTACTTCCTATATCATTGGGTCCTTCACAATAATCTCACAATAGCAATCCACTATTATAGTGTTATTTCTTATCCAATACCTCTAATCCTCAAAACAGCATTCCAAGGTAAGCGTTATTATTCTCCAGTTTGCTAATGAGGAAATCGAGATTTAGAGAAGTAAATTAAGCCTCCCGAGAGTAGACTCTTCTGTGGGTCAAGATAGGTAGGCCCCTCTCATTTGTTGAGACTCCTAGTATATTTTTTTTATCTAAATAGTTAGAAAATTGTGTGATAGAGAATGCTTAAATGCATATTATTAAGTGGAAGAAGCCAATCTAAAAAGGCTACATATTGTATAATTCCAACTATATGACATTCTGGAAAAGGCAAAACTATAGAAGCAGTTAAAAAAAAAAAGTCAGTGGTTGCCAGAGGTTTAGGGGGAGGAGAATATGAATAGGTATATTCTTAGGAGATTTTTAGGGCCATGAAACTCTTCATTATGATACTACAGTAGTGGATAAATGCCTTTATATATTTGTCTACACCTACAGAAGATACACCACACCAAGAGTGAACCCTAATATAAACTATGGACTTTGGATAATGATATTTCAATGTAGTTTCATCAATAGTTACAAATATACCACTCTGGTGTGGGATGTGGATAGTAGGGAAGGCTGGGAGTGGGGGTGGAAATCAGATCAACCAACACTTTAGAGCAAATCCCAGTCCATGGATCAACTCTATAATCAACTCAAGAGATAAGATGTACACCTTGTATTACTGACTGAGTCTTAACTAGGGTGACCAACTCTTGTTTTCCCAGGACTGAGAGGTTTCCTGGGAAATAGGACTTGCGGTGTTAAAACTGAGACAGGACAAGGCAAACTAGAATAGCTGGTCAGTCTAATCTGACTGTAACAAATCAGAGTCAATAATATGGCAGATATGCTCGCTTTCTCCATTTTCAGGTCTGCTTATTGGTTATTACATAATATCTTAGAGTCTTCCCAATGAAAGAAACTTAGATGTCACCCAATACAATCTCCCAGAAAATGCAGAAAAATAAAACAGGTAAATTGTGAAGCAGCAAAACTAACCTCTGTTTGTATGTCTTCAGTGATGGGGAGTTTAGAGCCTTTACCATTATGTTTTTGTAATCTGAATTATAATCTATCTCCATATAACCTAAACTAATCAGTCTCAGTTACCCAGGGCTATACTGAATAAGTGTAATCTCTAGTTCATATGCATAGGCAAGATTGGGTCCTTCAGATATATCAAAACAATGGTTCTTCCCCATTAGTATTCCCTTATCCAGTGAAACTCCTCCAGTTCTCCCATGGTGTGATATCTAGATACTTTTTTTCTATTCTGGGCATCATCTTCTGGACTTACTCCCATTTATCAATGACACTCCAAAACTGAATACAATACTCTAGATATTGACCCACATAGAATCCAAGGATACTAATACCTTGCATTTTCTGGATATGTTATTTATGTCAATGAAACTAAAGATCACGTTAGATTTCTTGGAAACCCTGTCTTACTGTAAGTTAATATTGAACGTCCAGTCAATTAAAACTTCTAGGATTATTTTCCCACATAAATTATCAGTAATTTTAAGGCTCCTGCATTATATACTTGTAAAGCTGGGTTTTTTTAATCTAATTGCTAGCCTTAAATTTCATCTGGTTGTTCTTAGCATCTTCTTCCAACTTACTGGAAATTTTTGAGTCTTTATTAGCCAATATATTATTTACACATTCTATGTGTATTTAATAATACTATGCATATATGAAAAGTAATTTTTTTTTAGCTTCTTTTAAGTCATTCATGAGGGCATGGCCAAGGTTATAGCCATGAGGCTGACCTCTAGTATGGTACCTTCAAGGTGATATTGATCTGTTAATCAACATACTTACTTCAGATATTGTTGTTTTAACAAGCTACAAATTTACTTAATGGTGCTATTATTCAGCTCAGATATCTCCATCTTCTCCACTTGTTATAAGATATAACAAGAGACTGTGAAATGCTTTACTAATATCCAGTTGCAATAAATCAAAGGCAGCCTGGTTAAGAAACATTCCACTCCCACCAGCAAAAATAAAATCAGGTTTGCCATAATTGTTGTGAGCACACAGTGATTCACTTAACATTTCCAAATTGCTGACAGATATTAATCTTTGGGATTTGGCAACAAAAAATCAGATTCCCAGGAATTCTCAGGAATTTCTAAAATCTTAAGTTACTCTTGAAATACTTTCAATATTATTCATGCTCTTTACTCATTATTATGGATATCTAAAACATTGTTTACTAAATAAGAAATATATGTTTAATAGTAATTACAAGGAGCCATAGGCTATAGCAAATATTCAAACACTGGAAAATACCAGCAAATGCTATTGGCTAATATTCAAATAACATAACTTGATATCTTAGCAAAGTCACCAGCATTACCCAAAAATTACTTGTTAAAATTGCTATTGTTAGGATTTATTTTGCTCAGAAAATACTTTTTGGAATGCTGCTCATAAGGTTACACATCATATAATATCAAATAAATTTATTAACATTTATTTTATTTAAGAATGCCAGTTAGCAGCAGACAGAAACCACAGACACACAATAGATAGAAGCATGATTGCCTGCCCATGACTGCTTCGCTTGGACGTGGTCCTATCCCAGTTTCAGACATGGTCCAGAGACACAAACATTTAAAACAGCAAGATTCTCTTTGTCACTTATCTCCCCATCACACATTTAAATACTGCTTAGCTATATTTGTTTTCTTTTCAGTTTGCAGCTTCTTCCTGACAGAGAGGGAAGCAAACAAGAGTAGGGAACAGCATTTCTGTCACTGTCATCCTGGATGCACCACAGGCAGCCCCTGACTAATTCCTGCTTTCCAGAATTGTTCTAGGTTGGCATCTTTCTCAAGCCTCAGAATATTTTGAGCTCAGTATACTTGTAACATTTTCCTACAGTTTTCTGCCACAATTTTACACTTAGTCCTTACTGGGGACACGTTCCTTTACTCTTTACATGTGACTTTTACAAATATCTGAGCTTATCTATAAGCAGTCACACTGGTTCTCCCCCACACACACACCTTTTCTCCTCTTCAGGGTCCATGATAAATGAGAAAGCAAACTGTTTTTCTAGAAGAACATGGAAGGCTGGGAGAGTAATTAGTCTGTAGTAGAAACTCAGTTATCACTGCTGTCGTTGTTACATATTTCTACATCGTTTTAGCTATGGTGCATTTTGAATCCTTAGCTAGGGAATTATAACTTGATTTTCTCTGAACTTTACCTTCTATACCTTCAAGGATGCTGGGATCAGGTCTGACCAAGTCACCTTTTCCTTCGTTACCTATGAAAAACTTCTATCATATCATGCTGACTTCCACCCCAAATTTCCTGACACTGTTCTTGTATCAAGCTGTTTTTTCTTATTAGTTAAAATAAGTGCAGACCAGCAGTTTCTCTTAATGTTTTCTTAATTATGAAATTCATTGTCAACCAGGAATATTAATCATGGACCAACTCCTCTGTTTTGAATAGGACACTTCTAATAAAGCCTGGACAGTAAATAAAAATCCGCCACACCTTTGTGTCTTGTCTCTTTACTAGTTTTGTAATTTTTATCATGAAAACCTCATTCCCATTCTCTGACTAGGCATGCTTCAGTCCATTCCACAAAAATATCAGGTCTATTTTTCTCTCTTTGTATCATTCCCAAAACGTCTCCACCATTCATTACACCTCTACTCCATTACAAATGGATTATCCTACAAAAAAGCTTCTGACCATCCAACAATTTTAATTTGGCAGGGGTGGGGCGGTGGGGGGGTTGGGGGGGAAGGGAGCTTATTCCTCATACCACCAAGCAGTTCTCTGTTACCAGCTGGGCATCCTACAATTCAACTCAATTCTGACACTAGCTACTGGGAGACAGCATCAAATTCCACAGATTAAGGGCCCACAAGACTGCCCTCCACTTAAGATGCCAATTGCAAACTCAGCTTGTCACCTGTGCTTCTGATCAACCAGCTATAGACTGAAGGGTCCAACAACCCCGTTCTTGGGTTACAGGTTAAGGGTTAAGTTCTACAAGATTGCCCCCCTCCACACTTCAGATGTCAGTTACAAGACCACGGTGTCACCTGTGCTTCTGACCAAATGGCTATGAATCAGAGGTTCCCACCACCTTTTCCTTGGGTTTGATTAGTTTGCTAGAATGGCTCCAGAACTCAGAGAAACATTTTATCTACTAGCTTACCAGTTTATTATAAAATGATGTAACTCGGGAACAACCAGATGGAAGAGATGCACAGGGCAAGGTATGGAGAAAGTCTGCAGAGCTTCCACGTACTGAGTACACCACTCACCAACCCAGAAGCTCTCCAAACCCAGTCCTTTTGAGTTTTTTGTGGAGGCTTTATTACAAAGGGAGGATTGATTAAATCACTGGCCAGTGGAGATTGAACAAGCCCCTCTCCCCTCCCTGGAGGTTGGGGAACTAGGGGAAGGGTGGTGGGGTGGGATAGCTGGGCTGAAACCCTCTAATCACATAGCCTGCTCCACTGGCAACCAGCCCCAACCTTATATACAATCCAAAAGTCACCATTAAAATATCAAGACACATTTATGCTCTCTTCACTTAGGGAATTCCAAAGGACTTAGGATTTCTGTGCCAGAAATGGGGACAAAGCCCAAATATATATTTCTTATTATAAATCACATCACATCCAAACTATGCTCTTACATTCCATGTTGTTTGAATAAGACATATACTCCCCAGTGCCATATTATATTCCAAAATTTCTACCCATTAAGTCTCAGTGATACATGAGTTTATATTCATCACTCAAAATTAAATTTTCAAATTTCTCTTGTTTGTCATTGGCCAACTGGGATCATAATTTTCAGCCCTGATCATCCCTTGTCACCAGTGCATCCTCCATCATTGTTCTTCTACCTTAGACATCTATTGTATTCCACAACAGCTGAAACTTACAGCTCTTCATTATTTCCAGGAATTTATTTCTCAGCCTTACAAGCTTCAGTTTAATTTCACCTGAACAGACGATCACCTCTTCTGGTAACCACAGTCTTTCCAATTTTCAAAATATGCACTTGATCTTTGCCAAATTATAACCCTCCCCCCAAAAAAACAATCCATTCTTTGCGAAAGAAAGGTTTGGGATATCATGAAAAATCAATCAAAGTCAAAAAAGTCATGATTAACAAAGAAGTGTTTAAAATAACTTTCTAGTTTCTGTGACTTCAGTTTCCTATTTGTAGACTTTTCAGGTACAGTATATGGAAATAGCATTTATCTTTGGTTATATAATTGACCCCAACATAAATTAAAAGTTATTAGTGGGTTTTATTTATTAATTTTTGCCAAATTTTTCTCATGATATCTTAGATAGTTCTCCAGAAATTACCTACAAACTAAGTATGTCAAAGCTTCATACCAGGAAACTATTAATCCCCACAATGTGTTATTCCTCCTGGTCTAGGGGACAAAGCTTTGAACTGGAAGCAGTTCACCCAAGGCACAGGCAACAAGGTACATTGTAGAATTTCAAAACAATAATAAAAACTGGCTAAAGGTCAGTCTGCTTTTGGTTATCACCATGTGCCAGTATTTCTAAATAGTGTCAGGATAAACTACTCCTCCCCGAAAAACAACTGGGGGGGGAGTAGTCTTGGTCTTTTTGGGCTGCTATAACAACCTGTGACAGACTGGATAACTTATAGACTATAACAAACTGCCATAGACTGGGTAACTTATAAACAACAGAAATTTGTTTCTCACAGTTTGGGAGGCCAGAAGTTTGGAGGGCACCACCACGATCAGGTTCTGATGAGGACCCACTTCCTAGCTCACAGATGCTCTATCCTCACATGGCAGAAGAGGTGAGGGAGCTCTCTGTGGTCTCTCTTATAAGGGCACTAATCCCATTCATGAGAGCTTCACCTTCACCTTCATGACCTAATGACTTCTCAAAGGCCTCACCTCCAAATACCATCACATTGGGGATTAGGTTTTAACATATGAATTTTGGAGGGGCACTCTATGGCGTTAGTCTAATTTCTAGACAATGCTAAAGATCTTAAGTTTTAATAACATGTATGTAAGTTTCAAATTAGTATTTTATTACTTATCCTTTAAAAAAACACTGTATTCTACCTGGAAGTTAATTTGGAAAACTTACTACAGCTGGCATCCCCAACCCACACACACACACACACACACACACACACACACACACACACACACGATCAACTAACTACACATCTGTTTTAAAAATAATTTCATAATGATTGGGAATTTTTCAGGCTTTCTTTGTGTGCAGTTTGTATCTCCAACCCTATGGCACTACATATTCTTGTTTAAGATTTGAACTTCACAAGGAGAGAACAACAGAATAGAAGGAACTCAAGTTCTGTTTCTTTGTGTCTACAATCATTATCCTATTACCACTTGGAGATTTTATTTATGTAAAAGTATTTTAAAGGTGAGGCAAAGTGAGAATTGTCAGAAATAATATTTTTGTTTAGGAAATACAAGTTTTAATTTATACACAAAATACTTTTCTCCATGTGAATGAATCTTTGCAATTGACATTCATTATTTTGCCAATTGTTTTAAAATTAAAGAATATGCCAAGAAAATTATTATTATTGAAAATAAATTTGTCATGGAAGAAAGGAAGGTGTGAAAGAATCTACTTAGAGTATCCAGTACTCGAGGTACACCAACAGAGGGAAGATGCAAAAAAAATACCTCATAAGTCTGGAGTTGTGCCGTCTGCTGTGTTGCCTGTATCTTCTCCACAACGCCGCTCATCCTCCAGTAGGCTACACTGGCTTCCTCACAAGATGATATCAGCTTAGCATTCCTAGAAAGTAAAGGTGGAAGTTGCAAGGTCTCTTAAGACTGAGCAAAAGGAATAGCCTAATTTCACTTTCCCTGCCTCCTACTGGTTAAAGTAAATCATAAGAACAACTCAGACTCAAGGGATGGGCAAATAAACTCCACCTCTGGATCACAGGGGACTGTAAGTTTTAATAATATATACATACACAGACACCCCAAAGCACACCATTGGACAGGTCCTGCCCACCAGAAACACAAGATCCAGCCTCATCCACCAGAACACAGGCACCAGTCTCCTCCACCAGGAAACCTACAACAACCCACTGAACCAACCTTACCCACTGGGGGCAGACACCAAAAACAAAAGAAACTACAAACCTGCAGCCTGGGAAAACGAGACCCCAAACACAGAAAGATAAGCAAAATGGGAAGACACAGATATATGTAGCAGATGAAGGAGCAAGGTAAAAACACACCAGACCAGAAAAATGAAGAGGAAATAGGCAGTCTACCTGAAAAAGAATTCAGAGTAATGATAGTAAAGATGATACAAAATCTTGGAAATAGAATGGAGAAAATACAAGAAACATTTAACAAGGACCTAGAAGAACTAAAGAGCAAACAAACAACGATGAACAACACAATAAATGATATTAAAAATTCTCTAGAAGGGATCAATAGCAGAATAACTGAGGCAGAAGAATGGATAAGCAACCTGGAAGTTAAAATAGTGGAAATAACTACCGCAGAGCAGAATAAAGAAAATAGAATGGGAAGAATTGAGGACAGTCTCAGAGACCTCTGGGACAACATTAAATGTACCAGTATTTGAATTAGAGGGGTCCCAGAAGAAAAAGAGAAAAAAAAAAGGGACTGAGAAAATATTTGAAGACATTATAGTTGAAAACTTCCCTAATATGGGAAAGGGAATAGTCAATCAAGTCCAGGAAGCGCAGAGAGTCCCATACAGGATAAATCCAAGGAGAAACATGCCAAGACATATATTAATCAAACTATCAAAAAAAAATTAAATACAAAGAAAAAATATTAAAGCAGCAAAGGAAAAACAACAAATAACATACAAGGGAATCCCCATAAGGTTAACAGCTGATCTTTCAGCAAAAACTCTGCAAGCCACAAGGGAGTGGCAGGCCATATTTAAAGTGATGAAAGGGAAAAAGCTACAACCAAGATTACTCTACCCAGCAAGGATCTCATTCAGATTCGACAGAGACATTAAAACCTTTACAGACAAGCAAAAGCTAAGAGAATTCAGCACCACCAAACCAGCTTTACAACAAATGCTAAAGGAACTTCTCTAGGCAGGAAGCACAAAAGAAGGAAAAGACCTACAATAACAAACCCAAAACAATTAAGAAAATGGTAATAGGAACATACATATTGATAATTACCTTAGATGTAAACGGATTAAATGCTCTAAACAAAAGACATAGACTGGCTGAATGGATACAAAAACAAGACCCGCATATATGCTGTCTACAAGAGACCCACTTAGACCTAGGGACACACACAGACTAAAAGTGAGGGGATGGAAAAAGATATTCCATGTAAATGGGAATCAAAAGAAAGCTGGAATAGCAATACTCATATCAGACAAGATAGATTTTAAAATAAAGACTATTACAAGAGACAAGAAAGGACACTACATAATGATCAAGGGATCAATCCAAGAAGAAGATACACAATTGTAAATATTTATGCACCCAACAAAGGATCACCTCAATACACAAGGCAAATGCGAACAGCCATAAAAGGGGAAATCAACAGTAACAAAATCATAGTAGGGGACTTTAACACCCCACTTTCACCAATGGACAGATCATCCAAAATGAAAATAAATAAGGAAACACAAGCTTTAAATCACACATTAGACAACATGGACTTAATTGATATTTATAGGGCATTCCATCCAAAAACAACAATATACTTTCTTTTCAAGTAATCACAGAACATTCTTCAGGACAGATTATATCTTGGGCCACAAATCAAGCCTTGGTAAATTTTAGAAAATTGAAATCGTATCAGTATCTTTTCTGATCTCAATGCTATACGACTAAATACCAATTACAGGAAAAAAATAGTAAAAAATACAAACACATGGAGGCTAAACAATACGCTACTAAATAACCAAGAGATCACTGAAGAAATCAAAGAGAAAATCAAAAAATACCCAGAAACAAATGACAATGAAAACACAATGACCCAAAACCTATGGGATGCAGCAAAGCAGTTCTAAGAGGGAAGTTTATAGAAATATAATCCTATCTCAAGAAAAAAGGAACATCTCAAATAGACAACCTAAGCTTACACCTAAAGCATTTAGAGAAAGTAGAGCAAAAAGAACCCAACATTAGCAGAAGGAAAGAAATCATAAAGGTCAGATCAGAAATAAATGAAGGAAACAATAGCAAAGATCAATAAAACTAAAAGCTGGTTTTTTGAGAAGATAACCAAAATTGATAAACCATTAGCCAGACTCATCAAGAAAAAAAGGGAGAAGACTCAAATCAATAGAATTAGAAATGAAAAAGGAGAAGTAACAACTGACACTGCAGAAATCCAAAGGATCAGGAGAGATTACTACAAGCAACTAAATACCAATAAAATAGACAACCCGGAAGAAATGGACAAATTCTTAGAAATGCACAACCTTCTGAGACTAAACCAGGAAGAAACAGAAAATATCAACAGACCAATCACAAGCACTGAAATTGAAACTGTGATTTAAAACCTTTCAGCAAACAAAAGCCCAGGACCAGATGGCTTCACAGGTGAATCCTATCAAACATTTAAAGAAGAGCTAACACCTATCCTTCTCAACCTCTTCCAAAATATAGCAGAGGGAGGAACACTCCCAAACTCATTCTACGAGGCCACCATCACCCTGATACCAAAATCAGACAACGATGTGACCAAAAAAGAAAACTACAGGCCAATATCACTGATGAATATAGATGCAAAAATTCTCAACAAAATACTAGCAAACAGAATCCAACAGCACATTAAAAGGATCATACCTATGATCGAGTGGGGTTTATCACGGGAATGCAAGGATTCTTCAACATATGCAAATCAATCAGTGTGATAAACCATATTAAAAAATTGAAGGAGAAAAACCATATGATCATCTCAATAGATACAGAAAAAGCTTTCAACAAAATTCAACACCCATTTATGATAAAAACCCTCCAGAAAGTGGGCATAGAGGGAACTTACCTCAACATAATAAAGGCCGTATATGACAAACCCATAGCCAGCATCGTTCTCATTGGTGAAAAACTGAAACCATTTCCACTAAGATCAGGAACGAGACAAGGTTGCCCACTCTCACCACTATTATTCAACATAGTTTTGGAAGATTTAGCGACAACAATCAGAGATAAAAAGGAATCCAAATCGAAAAAGAAGAAGTAAAACTGTCACTGTTTGAAGATGACATGATACTATACATGGAGAATCCTTAAGATGCCACCAGAAAACCAGTAGAACTAATCAATGAATTTGGTAAAGTAGCAGGTTACAAAATTAATGCACAGATATCTCTTGCATTCCTATACACTAATGATGAAAAATCTGAAAGAGAAATTAAGGAAACACTCCCATTTACCATTGCAACAAAAAGAATAAAATATCTAGGAATAAACCTACATAAGGAGACAAAAGACCTGTATGCAGAAAACTATAAGACACTGATGAAAGCAATTAAAGATGATACAAACAGATGGAGAGATATACCATGTGATTCAGTTGGAAGAATCAATATTGTGAAAATGACTATACTACCCAAAGCAATCTACAGATTCAATTCAATCCCTATCAAACTGCCAACGGCATTTTTCACAGAACTAGAACAAAAAATTTCACAATTTGTATGGAAACACTAAAGACCCCGAATAGCCAAAGCAATCTTGGAAAAGAAAAACGGAGCTGGAGGGATCAGGCTCCCGGACTTCAGACTATACTACAAAGGCACCATAATCAACACTGTGCGGTACTGGCACAAAAACAGAAATATAGATCAATGGAACAGGATAGAAAGCCCAGAGATAAGCCCATGTACATATGGTCACCTTATCTTTGATAAAGGAGGCAAGAATATACAATGGAGAAAAGACAGCCTCTTCAATAAATTGTGCTGGGAAAACTGGACAGCTACATGTAAAAGAATGAAATTAGAACAACCCATAACATGGTATAGAAAAATAAACTCAAAGTGGATTAAAGATCTAGATGTAAGGCCAGACACTATAAAACTCTTAGAGGAAAACATAGGCAGAACACTCTATGACATAAATCACAGCAAGATCCTTCTGAACCACCTTCTAGAGAAATGGAAATAAAAACAGAAATAAACAAATGGGACCTAATGAAACTTAAAAGCTTTTGCACAGCAAAGGAAACCATAAACAAGACAAAAAGACAGCCCTCAGAATGGGAGAAAATATTGGCAAACAAAACAATGGACAAAGGATTCATCTTCAAAATATATAAGCAACTCATGCAGCTCAATATCAAAAAAAAAAAAAACCTAATCCAAAAATGGGCAGAAGACCTAAATAGACATTTCTCCAAAGGAGATATACAGATTGCCAACAAACACATGAAAGGATGCGCAACATCACTAATCATTAGAGAAATGCAAATCAAAACTACAATGAGGCATCACCTCACACCAGTCTGAATGGTCATCATCAAAAAATCTACAAACAATAAATGCTGGAGAGGGTGTGGAGAAAAGGGAACCCTCTTGCACTGTTGGTGGGAATGTAAATTGATACAGCCACTATGGAGAACAGTATGGAGGTTCCTTAAAAAACTAAAAATAGAAGTACCATATGACCCAGCAATCCCACTACTGTGCATATACCCTGAGAAAACCATAATTCAAAAAGATACATGTACCACAATGTTCACTGCAGCACTATTTACAATAGCCAGGACATGGAAGGAACCTAAATGTCCATCAAGAGATGAATGGATAAAGATGTGGAACATATATACAGTGGAGTATTAGTCATAAAAAGAAACAAAATTGAGTTATTTATAGTGAGGTGGATGGACCTAGAGTCTCTCATACAGAGTGAAGTCAGTCAGAAAGAGAAAAACAAATACCATATGCTAACACATATATTTGGAATCTAAAAAAAAAAAAAAAGGTTCTGAAGAACCTAGGGGCAGGACAGGGACAGGAATAAAGATGCAGACGTAGAGAATGGACTTAAGGACATGGGGAGGAGGAAGGGTAAGCTGGGACGAAGTGAGAGAGTGGCATAGACATATATACACTGCCAAATGTAAAACAGCTAGCTAGTGGGAAGCAGCCGCATAGCACAGGGAGATCAGCTCGGTACTTTGTGACCACCTAGAGGGGTGGGATAGGGAGTTTGGGAGGGAGACACAAGAGGGAGGGGATATGGGGATACATGTATATGTATAGCTGACTCACTTTGTTATACAGCAGACACTAACACAGCATTGTAAAGCAATTATACTCCAATAAATATGTTAAAAAAATAATAATCTATACATAAGCTTCCCTCAGGGGGTCCTTTGTAGTGCAATTTTTAAACTCTCTAAGTAAATTGTAGTGGAAAACATTTATTTTCTCTTACCTAGAAACTTTAGCATTAGGTTCCCTGTGTGGTAGGAGCTCCTGGAAATGCTGTCTTTAAGTCTGTCTGTCCGCTCCTCTCCCTCCTTTGGCTAATTACTGCTAATTACCTCTAGGTGCTCGCAATTAATACCAATTGACCTCAGCTGTGTACCTCCAGGCTCTGGCATCATATAAGCTCAAGCCCTTAAAGACCAAATACTGCAAAATCTTTTGCTTGCCCCTTTGACCTCGTTTTCATTCTTTTCAGAACTCAATTCTAGTTAGCTTGGCGGGGGCAATTCGGGTCTGTCTGTAAGATCTCCCATAGGAGAGGATTATTTCTGCAGCAATTTAGTTTGCCAGTGACAGTAAGAGACAGAACAAGCACCTAATTAATAAGAATTTGATTTGACTGTAGACCAAATCTAACCAAAGCTAGAAGGAACATTTTTCTTCCTCTGACCTCTCAAAACCCTTTATTTTGCCACTTTTATGGCAAATTTACTTTTAACTTTTATTATGCTTATTTGTACAACGGGCAGCTCTCTCCTGGTAGACTTTGACTGCCCTGAGGGGAGGATTCAAGTTGCCTTCTACCTAGTTTCTTTCACAGCATCTTAGTCAGTTTGATAACATGGTGAGCTCCAGTAAATATCTATTGGTGAATAAATGAAAACATTCTCTGTGTATTACTATTCGTGATACACCAAGAGAATTTAAAAGTAGGTGTAACCCTTAACTCCCTATACCAGAGAGGTAAATATCATGACTGAGAAAGATCGGCTAACCAGGGGAAGCAATAATTTAATGTGTGGACTTTGATTCTATATTTTTATTCTCAAGGCTAATTTTTTGTCTGCTTAAATGTAAGATCCTCCACAAAAGAAAATCATTATTTCCATGTTTCTTGAGGTGTAAAGAAAAAAACAAAACACAGATGTTCATTCCCTGAAGCTTCCAAGAGAAGCAGAAGCACATACGTCACTTCCTCCACAGCCACTCTCTATAACATGGCAATGCTCATCTTTGTTCTCTTAGCCTTGCTGCCTTTTCATTTCCTTCAGCTGTGCATGTCTTCAAGTCTTGTCTGCTGCAGAGAGAAGGAGTATTATCTTAACAAATAAATGACCACTTGAGGAAATGAAATTATATAATCAATCTTTTCACTAATCTGTCTAATGGTTATTTGCAAAAGAAGTGAAAATGCTGAAGCACTTCCGGTTTTTAAGAACATGGTAAGAAAAAATATATACCCAAGGATCCAAACTAGTGTTGATCTGACTGGATTAATTACATAATTCTGTATCACTTCATTTAAAATTTGTTTTGTTGTTACTAGTTTCAGTTGTTGATATTATGTATACCCAGTGTTTTTTTTTTTGTTTTTTTTTAAATACCAGTGTTTCTTATCCTTTAGGTAGAATCAGAATCACCTGGAGTGCTTGTCAAAACACAGACTACTGGGCCCACACCTAGAGTTACTGATTCACTAGGTCTGGGCTGGGGCTCAAAACATGTGTATTTTTAACAAATTCCCAAGTGATGTTGACATTGCTGGCCCAGGGACCAAACTTTGGGAACCTCTAACTTAAACAGTCTTTATGCATGTATGGCTCCCCCATCCACAAATTCCTAACTCCAACCCCTCTTTAGAATATCTATGTAATTTTGGATAATTCATCACCTGGTAAAATACTTAAAACCATAGTCATTTCTGGTTAAAAATGCATCTATCATTAATAAATGCACAATTAAAAATAAATAAATAAATGTAACCCAGAAAAGTCAATAAATAATGCCACATGATCAAAATTTTAAATGTTTCAAATCCATAGGCAATTTTACTAAATCAATATAACAAAATGATTTACCAAATACAAGTTAAGTACACTTCAATAAGTAGAATTAAACTACACTGTCTGAGCTAGCTAAAATACCACACAATGTTATTATATCTAAGATAGTTTCACTTTGGGGGTAGGGGCAGAGAAAGTGTCAGGATCTCTGAAGGGAGAATACTATCTAGACCAGTAATGTCCATGCATAAGATCTTTCAGGGAAGGTTCTAGGTAAGGGCCAAGGACATAATGTGAAGGAAAAAGGAGAAAAAAAAAAAAAAAAAGATTAAGTTGCCAGGTTAAAGCTTTTGCTCATAGAAAAGAGAAATATTCAAAAAAGAGAGTCTCCATGGTGCTATGGAAAGTATGGGTCCCCTAACTGTAGTCCTCAAACCCACATCTTCACACTTGCCCCTCTGGAGTTTCCAAATTAGAATTCGCCTTGTATTCTGTGGGCTATTCTCTGTCGTATTGCCACTTTCTATCATAGTACACACTGCTCTTTAACAAATGTTTATTGAATAAATGAATGAATATATGGCAGAAATAAAGAAAGGTTATAAATCTAGAAGATGACGGTAAACTCCATTTTGCTCTGGAGTGGAGCAGGTGTTGTTTCGGCTAAGGATGTTCTTTATCATTGTAGTTAGAGGGAGGTGACCACAGGCAGCTGTACAGGGTGTACACTATAATACTCCAGAGGCACCATTCACATAGGTTACAATGTAGATGGCAACCCCCAACGTTGTGGGAGCACCACTTGCCTAACTGGACGCAAGGGCCCTGTGGAGTAGCAAAGGAGAGGGAGTAAGAGACACTGAGGGCTGAGTCTAGGTTACAGAGAAACTCTATAATGCGAGAGTTAGGAATTAGGACTTTGGGATGAGACATTCTAACTGGTTCTTACCTCTGTGCTACATGGCACAAATTTAACCTCTTTCAACCACAGCTCACTCATCTGTTATGAGGGTTAATTAAGATCCTTCTTGTATTATCTGCAAAATGCCTGGAAAAATACCTTTTTCAACTGGTTTGACCTCTTCTCTCCATGACCTTAAATTGCTTCTGATTTCAGGCAACTGTAGGAATGTTAACTCCAGTTTATTTCTGGTCCTGGAACTGGCCCCTGCCTGCCTAATTCAGCCTCTCCCAAACTCTCTCCTGCTGTGACACATTTGGTTAATTTAGGCTTCTTGTGTCACAAAGAAACATCTGAGACCAGCAGTGCACTAGTAGTTATTTAACAGGCTCTCTGGGGTGGGTGGGGGTGGGGAGAAGAGCCCTGATTTACAGGGTTTGCCAATTTCTATGGTGTAAATACTCTTACTGTGCCAGTTTCAAGCGGTCAATGTGAAATCACTGAACACAGAGTTCAAAAGAAAACTGCAGTCAGCTTTGGTGAGCCTGTTGGAGCTGGCTCCAGCACGGAATGACAAGGTAATGAGGGGCCACCACTGCCTCTAATGCCCCTAACTGCCACCACTTAATGCCTTTCCCCCATCTCTGCTTTCTCTGCCTTTTCTTCCTTTCTGTGACAGTCTCCCACAACTGTTTTCCCATTTGTCTGCCAACTCCTGGTACTTACCAATGTCACTCAAAAATTTCATCAGCTTGGCTTAGCCCTGTTGGTGCCCTCAGGGCTTAAACTTCTGATCTCTTCTCTACAGTTAATACACACGACCAAAAGAGTACCCAAATATTATCACCAAATGAGCAAAGAGTTGATTCTGGGGCTCCACATGAAAGCTGCTAGAAGTTAAACCAAAGAAGCTCTGGCCATTACATTTGTACCTAAAATGAGCCAATAACTGCCCTTTCAACGTCTTCTATTTTCACAAAGGAATTACAAAATTTTCCATGGGCTGCAAAAAGTATGAGAAAGCAGTAATAGTAGAGGAGAAAACTCCTATGATGGATTTAGCTCTGCAAGCCCCAGGCTGTGCCCAGATTTTTAATTTAAAGTTTTATATGAATATTCAATCCCTTTGAATTGTGGGTGAAGTAGAAATGCCTCTTGTGGATAGGATTATTTCCAGAACAAATATTAGGCCATACCAATTTTTGAAAGATTTTGCCTTCCACCAAATCTAGCTTCCCCTCAACACTCTTCCAAAAGCCTTTGTAATTGGGCCTATTACCCAGAATCTTCTCCCACCTCTGCACTATGCCCAGCCCCAGCCTCTCCTGTTAAAAAGAAAGAAAAGGCTAACACATAAACATATCAAGTTAAGTGAGTCTTTGCCACAGTGTGGGAGGCAGGGGCCTCTGAGGGTCTCACTACATAAAGGGCATTGTGGGATAGGTTCCAATTCAAGGCCTCCTTTCAACAGCTTGAGAATTAATAATCAGTACAGTCAAGTGAGAACAAAGTGCTCTGTAGCTGCAGACCAGTAAAAAAAGCTCTTTCAGAAAGATGGTTGAGGTGCATTTCTAAGTTTTCTACCTGGTTTCAGCGACAGAGAAATGCTTAATATGGAGCTCATCTTACTCTTAAATATGAATTGTATAATTCAATTCTCTGGAGTCTGATGCAGAACAACTGCTTCATATTAGCACAGCTTCATTGTATGCTCTGTGCTTTAAACGTTCACCTCTCTGTTTGGGTGCTCTCATCTCCTAATACGAACACTTTGAAATGGAGGTATCGTTGTAAAAACAATCTTGGATTTAAACTTTTGGATAGATAGTAAATCAAGGTATAGAGCCATCTCTTTAAAAAACCACTGAAGCCTGAGGGAGGCCACATAAAATGCTCTGTTTCAAAACAATTTTGCTTTGCGTGATATATTTTCCCCATGTTCCTCACCCTGATTCTATCACTGAATCTTTTTAAAATTTAATTGGTATTTTCCTATAGACTTGCTGCCTGATGAAAAAAAAAAGATAAATAAGATGATCACCTTGCAGGTGCTGCCTGCTTAAAAAATATATGCAATAAAATACAGATTTACAGAACAATTAGGAGGTAATTATTTGCATTAGAGAAAGAATTATTCCATTACAAAAGACTCTGTGCATTTTTTAATTACTGTATTTCAATAATGCTAGTTCAAATGTTTTTGATTTACAACCACTGAAGAGAAGAAACGAATCAAGGGAAGGAAAACTAAAAAATATATGAAAGATAAAAGGAAGTCCCCTAAATTTTTTTGACTGGGGATAATAAATGCCACTAACTGTATTCTCAAATATTAATAATGGCATTACTGTCAAAAGTTCACATATTGCTCACCTAGACCTTCTAGCCAGAGTCACTGATACCCTCTGGGCCAACACTGAAGTAAACCAACAAGTTCAGCTGGCCTATCAGGGAGAGCTGGAAAACGTCTTCCGGCCTTGGATCAACGTGCAAATGCCGAAGGTAAGACCTGGGCCTCCTGGCTGGGATCTAGATATTCTGTCCAAACTCAATTCCACTAACTCCAGACACTGGTTAGGACTCAACCTCAAAAGGACTAACTGGGCCCAACCGTGGTCTTCATGTTCCTGTTCCTAGACTCTTGTTGCTTGTCCCACCTGGCACACTGGACCTTTTCAAGAACAAGAGAAGAAACTGAGGTAGAAACAGACACATGTAATAATACCACCTCCCTAGGTGGGACCCCCTTGCTGAATGTGCTACTTGCCTGTTCTCTTGTATTTGTTACTATATGTGCCCATTTCCGGGGATTTCCTTGATTGTTGGCCACTCACCACCTAATTTGAACTTTTCCCTCAGCAACTGGAAATCTGGATTTGTATCAGCTCTATAGCTCCCATATCTACCAAATATTTTCAGTCTTGCTATGAATCCAGTTCCTCCTATCTCCCTTACCCACCTCTTGTCCTGACAGCTCTATGATGGTAGGTACACCTAATATGCTCATTGCCCATTATTGCCCAATGGCCACCAACTGATTGGGATGAGTCATGATCACAATGATCCATTCAAGGCAATCCCATACCCTCCAAATTTTTTCTCCACTTGTTCTTTGGTTCCAGTTTCCTATTTCTAATCTTTGGTGGTATCTCTTATTTACAGCTCCAACTACAGTAGACACATTTTATGGCATGCTCTTGCTCATCATGATTCCTTTTTCTCCAGGAACTTCCCACCTCTTCACAGGGTCAGGAGGTTAGCTCTCATCAGTCATGTTTGAACAAAGCAGGAGTGGACACATGATTAAAACCAGGGCAATCATATTCTCTTCTGGGAAGTTGACATTGGAAATGATAATGCCTTGTATTATTGTACCTATAACATGTAAGCTCAGGAGGTGAGGACAGCATATTTCTACTACCTAGACTGAATAGCAGTAAAAGAATGTCTGTAGAAAGAAAGAAAGAGCAAATGTCTAGAAGGTAACCAAGATAAGAGAGAGAGACACAGAAAGGGAGACAGAGAAGGAGAAAGAGAATACCGTAGGTCCCCAAAAGTCTTCCATTACTATAACTGGGGCCCACCTGATTTCTTGATCTAGAGTGAGACTCCCCTGTATCTTTATATATATTCCAATATTTGATTAAACTTTCATGGCTTTTATTACATGGGCATGAAGAATCCTGACTAATTCACTACCTCCTGGTGTCTGGTTTCTCCAGTATGACATTTAGTTCCTTTACTAGGACTCTGGATTTGAACCACTAATTGTCCTCTTTGAGGCATACCTTGGTAATACACCCACTCTGCAGAGACTTGGGCCTAGCTTCTGTCCCTTGCCCTGCCAAACAGGTCTCTCACCAACCTACCCAATCTTGGGAGGAAAAGGGGGAACATTTTCCCAAGACCTGGCTTTTAAAGCACTTTCATTTATTATTATGAATGACTTAGAGTGATATAGCAGTCACAAGACCCTTGGTCCCCTGGAAGATGTCCTAGGTTTGAATTGCAGCAATGGATTTTTTAACTGTTCCTAATATTGAGGTACTGAAATAACTGAGTGCCGTGGCCTCCCCATCTATGTTCAGTTCTGCCCTGACTTCTTACTACTCCTCACTCTCATGCTAGGAGTGCCCCTCCATCCCTCTTTTATAGGGTGGGACATGAACTTCCATAGCTTACACAGGCACTGAATATAGAAAACTGCCTAACAGACTTTTTTATTCACCAACTTTCTTTCTGTCATCATTCAATAACCCTTTTAAAAACCCATGGAGCTCATACCCAAAGAAGCAACAGATGATGGCTTTTGAGTGGACAAATTTCAACACAGTGGATTTCATAATACTAAACATCAAAATATTAGCCATAACACAACAATTAGTGATTAACAATTTTAATTAACAAGTACTGAGCCTTCTGTCTGAAGGACTCAAAGAGAAGTACAGCACTTAATATATCAAAGAAAGAGGAATTCTCTCCTCTTTATAGAAAAAATACCCAGTGACAAAATGAAGACTTCACAACTTCACTCTCCTTTGACATCTACTATTTCTCAGATTTTTCTCCAGTTCTTAGGTAAGTCATGCTGCTCTAGTAATGCAGAAGATGCAGTAAACCCTGCACTGTTAACATTACTCGGAATTGGTTTCCTGTGCCTCTAGTGTTAATTCTGGGAGGGAAAGTGATGTATGCCAGAAAAATGTCCCAACTTGAAAGTTCTCTTATGCACAGGGAGGCACTCAGGTCCAAGGAGGCAAAAGAACATTACTATTCCCAGCTCTACCATTGACCCTGTGATCTCTAAAAGCCATTTAAACTGTTCAAATGTCTGTTTCCTCACCTATGCATTGAGGATAACAATAAACCCTCCTACTTCAGGAGATTACCATGAGGATCAAATGAGAAAATGAGTAGGAAAGGGTTTGCATGACATGGATTCGTAGTGAGAGAAACTACCACTGCATAAACCTTCCTTAATTTCATCCCTTATAACATATTATTTGAGCCCATTAGAACCTTTCCATTTCACTTTAACTTTGTTATTTGGTTAAACCACAAACCAAAATGCCACTTTATCCCCTCCACAGGTTGCCCAAAGCATGAGTAAAAAAAACCAGACCTAAGAGTTAAGCCAAAACATCTGCAAAGAAATGATAAAATGCTAGAGCATGAGGAAAGGCTAACACCATCCTAAAAATGTATCAGAGATGAGATAATAAATGCAAAAGAGCTCTGAAAGTATAAAGCACTAAACTACTGTGTGTTGTTACTATTAATGAGGAGAGGTTGGGTTCGGGTGACAGTATTTCACAGCTGGGCCCAAGGTCACACAGTCAGACCTCAGACATTGCATAGATGGTTGATGTTCTGACTAAGGAACAAACGCCCTCTGTTATCCTCGTCCTTGTTTGGACCCCAAACATTACTCAAGCTGCTTCGTCATTCTTGCTTAAAGGTTTTTGTTGATTTCTGAATGGGGTTTAAATGGGGTTTTCTTTCACACCTCCCTGAAACAACATATGGAAAGCAACATACTTGCACCGTTGACATGTGTCATTTTGTCTGTGAGGATTCTTTAAAAGCCTTCAGTGTCAGTGCACTAAACATAGGACTAACTTTTAAGTCAGAGGTCAACTCCATTTTTAGAAGAAATAAAAGTAGAAGATACATAAATTGGTGATAGTGGTTATTGGAATGACACTAAGGCAGCCACAGCCACCAAGCAAGTGGGTGCTGGCATGTTTTCTGTTAATGAGATGATTTTAAAGTACACCAAAGCAATGACCCTCTCAAGAAAAGGCATTGCCTCCCTATCTCCACTTTCTCTTTCTTGGCAATCTTACCACAGAAACACAACCTTGACATCCTTTGTCTAGTCTTCCCCTCATTCCTCTCCCAACTGCCAAGCCGATACTCCTGAACCAGCGTTCTTAACCGTGGACTAAAGACCCAAGACTATGCAAATTCAAAACAAACTGTTTTAGGTGAATGGAGCACTGAGAACACCTTAATTACTCATCCCATTGCTTGTCTCCGTTTATACAAAAGCACAAGAATAGCTAGAATATTTGTCTGTTTGCTGGTTTAATTGATAAAAATGACAACCGCAAGTTCTAATGGATCTTTGTTATAAATGTTTACCCAGCACTGACTGTCAGACCTGAATAATAAAGGCCTAAATTAAAAGTTTCATGGAATTTGAAGGGACCTGAAAGATCACATTATTCAGTCTCGACAGATTTCAGATAAAGATGCTAAGATCCAGAGGAGGGGAATCCCTTGCCTGTGGCCACAGTGCCAGTTTACGGTCTAATCTTTCTGGTCCACTGCTCTTTTCATTATAACACGCTGAAGGTTCTCCTTGACACCTTAAAAACAAATCTTATTCCCAGGACTGGGACATAATATCTTTGTTCTCCAGGTGTTTCAAAGTCAAGAAAACTCATAAAAATCATCAGTAAAATTTAAAAAATATGTTGTCCTATTCATCTATTCTCATATATATGGGGCTTTAGAACAAGTTGCCATCAAGATTTTAAGGTGTTTTAGATAAAAGATAGCACAAAAGTCATATGAATTAAAATATGTATTTATTTAATTATGAAAAAATATTCATAATTAATATTAGGAAAATAGCAAAATGCAGTAAAGTACCAAGGATTTGGAGAGGAGATCATTACACCCCCACTGTTAAGTCACAGCATGGTAAATAGACTATTCGGAAACGAAAATTCTCATAAATATATATATGCCATCCTGAGTACTCCTCCATTTCAATAACACTAATTGCCCTTTTTTTCCTTGCTGCTCCTAGCCATATTTCTTGGAAAACAACAGCTGTGTTTATTCAAATAGCAGCATACTGATGACTTGATGATAGGGTAATCTGCTGGAATTCCAAGTGTGACGGTCCCAGAGACAACTTCTCAGCACACCAGAAAAGTATCCTTTGCATAGTACAAAGCTTTGGAAAGGAATCCCCACTTTGTTAGCATGTGGGATTGGGTGTTCTTTATTTCAACTTGTTGCGACACTGAATTTCTTCCAGCAAGGATCATATTTTCTGGTTCTTGCAGAATAATCTTCCCATGCATCACTGTCAAAAAGTAATCTGCAACACGAACATTTTCACTCCAATAGTTTCTAAGCAAAGGGATTAAACAGTACCTTGAATTACAGTGCAAACAGCCACAAAATTCAGTTCAAAATAAGAGGAACAAATTCCACTTGTTGGTATTTTCTCTGAATCAACAGGCACTGGAAGGGATAATAATACCTTAGAAGCCATTTATTAGAAGAATAAAACAAACAGACACACATAAAAAAACAAATATTGCTGAGAGTGCAATTAATTGAAGCACAAGACCAACTTCCAAGAGTATCAAGAGTTAAACTTTTGTAAGAAATTAGTTACGGTCCTTAATGAAGACCATTCAAGATATAATTGCACTGAATATAAGAATTATAGAGGGTTTTTAGAAATAAAATGAATTCAAAAAAATTTAACCAATATTTTTAAGGTAATGAAGTAGTTGGTCTCCTTTAATAATAATCTTTATAGGGATTTCCCTGGTGGTCCAGTGGTTAAGACTCTGCCCTTCCACTTCAAGGGACATGGGTTTGATCCCTTGTTGGGGAACTAAGATGCTATGTGGTATGGCCAAAATAATAATAATAATCTTTATAAATTTAGGAAGTTTGTAACTTTGCTCCTGAGATATTTATTAAGAATTTAATATTTTTCTGTAGGAGACATGTTCGTATCAACTTAAGAAAACAGACTTGTTATACTGATAATTACATAAAAAATAACAGTCACAACTACATGTATAACACAATAGAAATTGTTTTATGTGATTAAATACATTAGCTCTTTAAATGAAGTGAATCCTTCGTTTTTTTTTTCAGATGGGGAAGCTGAGGCACAGAAACATTGTCACTTGCCCAAGGTCATGTACTAGTAAGGGGTGGAGTTGAGACCCCAATCCAGTCCCCAGGCTCTAGAGTCCATATTCTTCATCAGGATACTATATACTTCTCTCAAACTAAGCATAACATACAGAAAAAATAATACACTAAGTGTCAAAAGCAAAATTTTACAGTTAGAGGTAATCCCTTTAGATTAAAGACATCTACATATCTACACACACAAAAGAGGAGCATGTTAAAGGAGACTAGAGTTGAAGGATCTGCTAAGGCAGAAAACTTTTAAGGTACAGATATACCTAATGCATAAGTGACTCAAAATCAATTGCAGAAGCTTATCTCCAGCAAGAACTTAGGCATTTTTCAAAAACACTATTCTCTACATTTCCTGAAGAGAGAAAAGGGAAATGGGCTTCTAAAATGTCCATTCACATTGGGTTAGACTTCCAGAAGAGCTGTCTCTCAAAATGAGTTCCTAAAAAGGATTTACAGAAATTGTTCTTCTAGATGTTATGTTTATACTTTGTTTTGCTGATTTTTAATACAGTAGAATGCTACAGGTCTAGAAAGGGTTGGTGAAATACTAAGAGGAGACTAATTAGTGGTCTCCATAATCTCATGAGGGCAATTCTGTCTTTGGAATAAAATGGAATGAGAATTCACTTCAGCAAACGACTAAGTCATACTCTGTTTCTTCACTCACTCTGGATATCCCTTGGAACACTCTCAACACCACTAAACAAATTCCAAACCTCTTCTGCATGGATTATATCTTTTCTGAAGATTTCAAATGGAAATTTCTGAAAACAGAATAGCAATTTCAGACTAAAATGGCACTTAGTTGGCACTTATGACAGAACACCTCCTAAATTTGAATGAAAATCCCTAAGAGGGCAGAGAAAAAGATGAGAAATTTATTTCTCAATCTCTCTCCACACACATACACGTAAGCTGTGTATTTATACATATATAGGCATAGACGTGTGTATGTATAAATATGTATACATATATATGTATATGCATATGCCTGAGTATCTGTGAGTTTGTGTTTTGTGTGTGTGTGTGTGTGTGTGTGTGTGTGTGTATGAAACAAGAATGATGGTAGGTACAGGCATACCTCATTTAATTGTACTTCACTTTATTTCACTTTGCATATACGACATTTTTTACAAATTGAAAGTCTGCAGAAACACTTCATTGAGCAAGTCTATCAGTGCCTTTTTCCAACATTTCCAAACGGCATTTGCTCATTTCATGTCTCTGTGTTACATTTTGCTAATTCTCACAATACTTCTATTTTTTTCATTATTAGTATATTTGTTATGATGATCTGTGATCAGTGATCTTTGATGTTACTATTGTAATTATTTTGGGGTGCCACGAACTGCACCCATATAAGATAGTGAACTTAACTGATAAATCTGTGTGCTCTGACTGCTCCATTGACTGGCCATCCTCACCCCACCCCACTCTCACCCCACCTCTCTCCCTATCGTCGGGCCTCCTTGTTCCCTGAGATACAACAATATTGAAATTAGGCCAATTAATAACCCTACAATGGCCTCTAAATGTTCAAGTGAAAGGAAGAGACACACGTCTCTTACTTTAACTCAAAAGCTAGAAATGATTAAGCTTAACAATGAACGCATGTCAAAAGCTGAGACAGGCCGAAAGCTAGGCTTCTTGTGCCAAGCTGTGAAAGCAAAGGAAAAGCTATTGAAGGAAATTGAAAGTGCTACTACAGTGAACATACAAATGATATGAAAGAGAAACACTTATTGCTGATATGGAAAAGTTTTATTGATCTCCACAGAAGATCAAACCAGCCACAACATTCCCTTAAGCCCAAGCGTAATCCAGGGCTAGGGCCTAACCCTCTTCAATTCTATGAAGGCTTTGAGAGATGAGGAAGATGCAGCAGAAAAGTCTGAAGCTAGCAGAGGTTGGTTTATGAGGCTTAAGAAAAGAAGCCATCTTCATAGCATCAAAGTACAAAGTGAAGTAGTAAGTGCTGTTGTAGAAGCTACAGCAAGGTATCCAGAAGATCCAGCTGAGATAATGAATGAAGGTGGCTACACTAAACAACAGATTTTCAGTATAGACAAAACAGCCTTCTATTGTAAGAAGATGCCATCTAGGACTTTCATAGCCAGAGAGGAGAAGTCAATGTGTGGCTTCAAAGCTGCAAAGGACAGGCTGACTCTCTTGTTAGAGACTAAGGCAGCTGGTGACTTTAAATTGAAGCCAATGTTCATTTATCATTTTGAAAATCCTAGGGCCCTTAAGAACTATGCTAAATCTACTCTTTCTGTGCTCTATAAATGAAACAACAAAGCCTGGACATCTGTTTACAACACGGTTTATTGAATAATTTAAGCACATTATTGAGATCTACTGCTCAGAAAAAAAGATTCCTTTCAAAATATTACTGCTTATTGACAATATACCTGGTCAGACAAGAGCTCGGATGGAGATGTACAAGGAGATTCATGTTAACACAACATCCATTCTGCAGCCCATGGGTCAAGGAATAATTTCAACTTTCAAGTCATATTCTTTAAGAAATACATTTCAAAAGACTACAGCTGCCATAGATAGTGATTCCACTGATGGATCTGGACAAAGTAAGTTGAAACCATTCTGGAAAGGACTCACCATTCTAGCTGCCATTAAGAACATTTGTGATTGATGGGAAGAGATGAAAATATCAACATTAACAGAAGTTTGGAAGCAGTGGATTCCAGCCCTCATGGATTGAGAAGGGGTTCAAGACTTCAGTGGAGGAAGTAACTGCAGATGTGGTATAGAGAGCAAGAGAACAGAATTAGAAGTAGAGCCTGAAGATGTGACTGAATTGCTGCAATCTGATGATAAAACTAACAAATGAGGAGTTGCTTCTTATGGATGAGCAAAGAAAATGGTTTCTTGAGATGGAATCTACTCTTGGTGAAAATGCTTTGAAGACTGTTGAAATGACAAAAAGGATTTAGAATATTACATAAACTTAGTTGATAGAGCAGGGGCAGGGTTTGAGAGAACTGACTTCCATTTTGAGAGAAGTTCTACTATGGGTCAAATGCTATCAAACAGCACTGCATGCTACACAAATTGTTCTTGAAAGGAAGAGTCAATCAGTGTGGCAAATGTCATTGTTTTCTTATTTTAAGAAACTTCCACAGCCACCCCAACCTTCATCAACAACTACCTTGATCAGTTAGCATCCATCAACATCGCATCAAGACACTCTACCAGGGCTTCCCTGGTGGCACAGTGGTTGAGAGTCTGCCTGCCGATGCAGGGGACATGGGTTCGTGCCCCGGTCCGGGAAAATCCCACATGCCGCAGAGCGGCTGGTTCCGTAAGCCATGGCCACTAAGCCTGCACGTCCGGAGCCTGTGCTCCGCAATGGGAGAGGCCACAACAGTGAGAGGCCTGCGTACCGAAAAAAAAAAAGACACTCTACCAGTAAAAAGACTATGACTCACTGAAAGCTCAGATAATGGTTAGCATTTTTTAGCAATAAAATATGTTTTACCTAAGGTATGTACATTTTTTTAGACATAATGCTATTGCAAAGTTAATAGACTACAGGATAACATAAACATAACTTTTATATAAACTGGGAAACCAAAAAATTCATGTGACTCACTTTATTGTGATAGTCAATTCATTGGCATGGTCTGGAATCCAGTACCTCTGAGGTATGCCTGTATACAAAACAAAAACAGAAATTAAGTCTAGAATTTTAGTAGAATTATAGAGGTTCCTAAGGAAGAAAACAGAACAAATGGGAATTGAAGCAATAAATAAAAATATAACTAAAGAAAACATTCTAAACTTGAAAAAAAGTCCTTAATACATAAGTATTATATATATACATATATATATATGTATATATATAAAAAGTAGGTATGTGTTATATAGAGTTCACAATGTTCCAGAAAATATTAAGTAAAAAATATCTATACCTAGAAAAACCCTTGGGAAATGTTTATGTTTCAAGAATAAAGAAATTTCTCATGAATATCTAGAAAAAAATAATGTAAAGTACACTCAAAGAAACAAGTTAACCTCAGACTTCTATTTTGTAAATTAAATTGCAGAAGACAAAGGAACAAAATACACAGAATTTTAAAAGCAAATTCAATATCCAGAGTACTTAAAATGCATAATTAATAATATTATCATATTAAAACTCCTCAAAGATTATCACTGTATGGTGCCAGGCACATAGTAGATGTTCAGTAAATAGTTGTTACGTGAATGAATAAATTAATGAATGAAACACAAAGAAATTCTTACATATGCAAGAGCTTGAAAAATATATCACCCATATCCAATTTTTTAAGAGAATGTGTGTGTGTGTGTGTGTGTGTGTGTGTGTGTGTGTGTGTGTGTGTTTATTTCGGTCACTCAAAATATTAATTGAGTTAAGGGCTCAAGAATGGAAACAATGTGGTCTAAAAATGACCAGTGGTGAGCACTAAAACCAGTTAAACACAGATTCATTTACATAAACATTAGAAAGTCCCATATTATTAACTGCAAATAAAATAAATTTGAATTTAACAAAAGATTACTAGTAATATCTATCAATCATGGGAAATGGCTAATTTTTATTTTTTTACATGCCCTTTTTTTTTTAACTCCTCTTTACTTTTATTTACTTATTTTAACATCATTATTGGAGTATAATTGCTTTAAAATGCTGGGTTAGTTTATGCTTTATAACAAAGGGATCCAGCTATACATATACATATATCCCTGTATCTCCTCCCACTTGCATCTCCCTCCCACCCTCCCTATCCTACCCCTCTAGGTGGTCACAATGCACCAAGCTGATCTCCCTGTGCTATGTGGCTGCTTCCAACTAGCTAGCTATTTTACATTTGGTAGTATATATAAGTCCATGCCACTCTCTCACTCTCCCCTCCCCCTCCCCATGTCCTTAAGTCCTCAAGTCCATTCTCTACGTCTGCATTTTTGTTCCTGTCCTGCTCCTAGGTTCTTCAGAAGCTTTCTTTTTTCTTTAGGTTCCACATATATCTGTTAGCATACGGTATATGTTTTTCTCTTTCTGACTTACTTCACTCTGTATGACAGTCTCTAGGTCCATCCACCTCCCTACAAATAACTCAATTTTGTTTCTTTTTATGACTGAGTAATATTCCATTGTATATATGTGCCACAACTTCTTTATCCATTCATCTGTCGATGGACACTTAGGTTGCTTCCATGCCCTGGCTATCGTAAATAGTGCTGCAATGAACATTGTGGTACATGAGTCTTTTTGTCTCTTTTTTCTTTTTTTTTTTTTTTCGTTACGCGGGCCTCTCGCTGTTGTGGCCTCTCCCGTTGCAGAGCACAGGCTCTGGACGCGCAGGCTCAGCAGCCATGGCTCACGGGCCCAGCCGCTCCGCGGCATGTGGGATCTTCCCAGACCGGGGCACGAACCCACATCCCCTGCATCAGCAGGCGGACTCTCAACCACTGCGCCACCAGGGAAGCCCACATGAGTCTTTTTGAATCATGGTTTTCTCAGGGTATATGCCCAGTAGTGGGATTGCTGGTTCGTATAGTTCTAGTTTTCATTTTTTAAGGACCCTCCATACTACTCTCCATAGTGGCTGTATCAATTTACATTCCTACCAACAGTGAAAGAGGGTTCCCTTTTCTTCACACCCTGTCCAGCATTTAATGTTTGTAGATTTTTTGATGATGGCTCTTCTGACTGGTGTGAGGTGATACCTCATTGTAGTTTTGATTTGCATTTCTCTAATGATTAGTGACGTTGAGCATCCTTTCATGTGTTTATTGGCAACCTGTATATGTTCTTTGGAGAAATGTCTATTTAGGTCTTCTGCCCATTTTTGGATTGGGTTTTTTTTTGACGTTGAGCTGCATGAGCTGCTTGTATATTTTGGAGATTAATCCTTTGTCAGTTGCTTCATTTGCGAATATTTTCTCCCATTCTGAGGATTGCCTTTTCGTCTTGTTTATGGTTTCCTTTGCTGTGCAAAAACTTTTAAGTTTCATTACGTCCCATTTGTTTATTTTTGCTTTTATTTTCATTTCTCTAAGAGGTGGGTCAAAAAGGATCTTGCTGTGATTTATGTCATAGAGTGTTCTGCCTATGTTTTCCTCTAAGAGTTTTATAGTGTCTGGCCTTACATTTAGGTCTTTAATCCATTTTGAGTTTATTTTTGTGTATGGTGTTAGGGAGTGTTCTTATTTCATTCTTTTACATGTAGCTGTCCAGTTTTCCCAGCACCACTTATTGAAGAGGCTGTCTTTTCTCCATTGTATATTTTTGCCTCCTTTTTCAAAAATAAGGTGACCAGATGTGTGTGGGTTTACCTCTGGGCTTTCTATCCTGTTCCATTGATCTATATTTCTGTTTTTGTGCCAGTACCATACTGTCTTGATGACTGTAGCTTTGTAGTATACTCTGAAGTCCGGGAGCCTGATTCCTCCAGCTCCGTTTCTCTTTCTCAAGATTGCTTTGGCTATTTGAGGTCTTTTGTGTTTCCATATAAATTGTGAAATGTTTTGTTTTAGTTCTGTGAAAAATGACATTGGTAGTTTGATAGATTCATTTGCATTTTATCTGTAGATTGCTTTGGGTAGTATAGTCATTTTCACAATGTTGATTCTTCCAATCCGAGAACATGGTATATGTCTCCATCTGTTTGTATCACCTTTAATTTATTTCACCACTGTCTTATAGTTTCCTGCACACAGGTGTTTTATCTCCTTAGGTAGGTTTATTCCTAGGTATTATATTCTTTTTTGTTGCAACGGTAAATGGGAGTTTTTCCTTAATTTCTCTTTCAGATTTTTCATCATTAGTGTATAGGAATGTAAGAGATTTCTGTGCATTAATTTTGTATCCTGCTACTTTACCAAATTCATTGATTAGCTCTACTAGTTTTCTGGTAGCATCTTTAGGATACTCTATGTATACTATCATGTCATCTGCAAACAGTGATAGCTTTACTTCTTTGTTTCCGATTTGGATTCCTTTTGTTTCTTTTTCTTCTCTGATTGCTGTGGCTAAAACTTCCAAAACTGTGTCAAACAATAGTGGTGAGAGTGGACAACCTTGTCTTGTTCCAGATCTTAGAGGAAATGGTTTCAGTGTTTCACCATTGAGAACGATGTTGGCTGTGAGTTTGTCATATATGGCCTTTATTATGTTGAGGTAAGTTCTCTCTATGCCTACTATCTGGAGGGTTTTTATCATAAGTTGGTATTGAATTTTGTCAAATGCTTTTTCTGCATCTCTTGAGATGATCATATGGTTTTTCTCCTTCAATTTGTTAATATGGTTTATCACATTGATTAATTTGCATATACTGAAGAATCCTTGAATTCCTGGGATAAACCCCATTTGATCATAGTGTATGATCCTTTTAATGTGCTGTTGGATTCTGTTTGCTAGTATTTTGTTGAGGATTTTTGCATCTATGTTCATCAGTGATATTGGCCTGTAGTTTTCTTTCTTTGGGACATCTTTGTCTGGTTTTCGTATCAGGGTGATGGTGGCCTGGTAGAATGAGTTTAGGAGCGTTCCTCCCTCTGCTATATTTTGGAAGAGTTTGAGAAGGATAGGTGATAGCTCTTCTCTACATGTTTGATACAATTCGCCTGTGAAGCCATCTGGGCCTGGGCTTTTGTTTGTTGGAAGATTTTTAATCACCGTCTCAATTTCAGTACTTGTGATTGGTCTGTTTATATTTTCTGTTTCTTCCTGGTTCATTCTCGAAAGGTTGTGTTTTTCTAAGAGTTTGTCCATTTCTTCCAGCTTGTCAATTTTATGGTCGTATAGTTGCTTGTGGTAATCTCTCATGATCCTTTGTATTTCTGCAGTGTCAGTTGTTACTTCTCATTTTTCATTTCTAATTCTATTGATTTGAGTCTTCTTTTTTTTTCTTGATGAGTCTGGGTAATGGTTTAGCTATTTTTTTATCTTCTCAAAGAACCAGCTTTTAGTTTTATTGATCTTTGCTATTGTTTCCTTCATTTCTTTTTCATTTATTTCTGATCTGATCTTTATGATTTCTTTCCTTCTGCTAACTTTGGGGGGTTTCTTTTTTTCTTCTTTCTCTAATTGCTTTAGGTGTAAGGTTAGGTTGTTTATTTGAGATTTTTCTTGTTCCCTGAGGTAGGACTGTGTTACTCCATGTGTTTGTATTTTTTACACATTTTTTCCTGTAATTGATAACTAGTCTCATAGCATTTTGGTTGGAAAAGATACTTGATACGGTTTCAATTTTCTTAACTCTACCAAGGCTTGATTTGTTACCCAAGATATAGTCTATCCTGGAGAGTGTTCCATGAGCACTTGAGAAGAAAGTGTATTCTGTTGTTTTTGGGTGGAATATCCGATAAATATCAATTAAGCCCAACTTGTGTAATATATCATGTAAAGCTTGTGCTTCCTTATTTATTTTCATTTTGGATGATCTGTTCACTTGAGAAAGTGAGGCTTAAAGTCCCCTCCTATGATTGTGTTACTGTCGATTTCCTCTTTTATGGCTGTTAGCATTTGCCTTATGTATTGAGGTGCTCCTATGTTGGGTGCATAAATATTTACAATTGTTATATTTTCTTCTTGGATTGATCCTTTGATTATTATGTAGTGTCCTTCTTTGTACGTGCCCTTTTATATTTACCAAATAGTCTATAATAAGCATTTAATAGTTTTCTAATTGAAGAAAAGGAATAGTTAATGAAATATTGAAAAAAGAACAGTTAAAACATATTGGGTCAACTAATTTCAGTAGCAAATTATTTCAGAGGGCAGAAGAACAAGTAATCCTATATGCTACAAACATCCAAGAGATACAATTAGAAAACATATATGGTTTCTGGAAAGATGAAATAGTAATACTTCTCCGTATTCCTTCCTCTAAGTACAACTAAAAAGCCTGGACATTATATACAAACCAAACCTCATAAGAAAGGTGGAAAGAAGAAGGAAAACTGAATAGAAGCTTCAGGACCGAAGAGACAACACAGTAGTGATTTCTCTGGGTCTTTTTCATGCCTCACATATCCCAGATTTGGATCTTAAGAAACTAGCAGCCTCAAAAAAATAATGGCTGAAATTTTTCCAAATTCTGCAAATGACACAAACCTAGAATTCAAGATGCTAAGCAAACCCCAAAGAGGATAAATATTAAGAAAGCCACACTAAGACACATCATAGTCCAGCTTCTGAAAACAGAGAAATAAGTCTTAAAAGTAGTGAAATTTAAAAAACAGCTACCTATAAAGAAACAACAATTGTAGCGACAGTGGATTCCTTATCAGAAACCAGGAAGGGGCTTCCCTGGTGGTGCAGTGGTTGAGAGTCCACCTGCCAATGCAGGGGATGTGGGTTCGTGCCCTGGTCTGGGAAGATCCCACATGCCGTGGAGTGGCTGGGCCTGTGAGCCATGGCCACTGAGCCTGCGCATCTGGAGCCTCTGCTCTGCAACGGGAGAGGCCACAACAGTGAGAGGCCCGTGTACTGCAAAAAAAAAAAAAAAAAAAAAAAAAGAAAAAAGGAAACCAGGAAGGCTAGAAGGAAGTGGTACATTGTTTAAACACTGAAAGAAAACAACTGTCAACCAAGAATGCTGCATCCAGAGACAATATCCTTCAAAATAAAAGGCAAAATCAAAACATTCTTGGATGTAGGGAAAGAAAGATAATTTGTCTATAGCAGCACTCTCCTAAAAGAATATCTAAAGGAATTTCTCTAAAAAAAAAGGAAATGATAAAAGTCAGATCCTTGGAATATCAAGGAGACAGAAAGAACATGGTAAACAAAAATATGGTGAAAGCAATACACTTTTCTTCTTTTCTTGAGTTTTCTAAATTGTGTTTGATGGTTGAAGCAAAATTATAACACCGTTCTATATGGTTCTAAATGTATGTAGAGAAAATGTTTAAAACAACCATAGACTGGGAAGTGTAAAGTGAGATAAATGGAGGTGAATTTTCTACACATACCTTGAACCAGTAAAATGATGATACCAGTACAGAGTGATATGTTATATAATGTAATGTAATACCTGCAGCAACCACTAAAAAATTGATATAAAAAAGATACACTAAAAAACATTATCAATAATTCACAATAGAATTCCAAAACATGTTCCAGTAACCTATAGGAAGGCAGGAAAAAGAAATGGAGAAAGGAAAACATAGAAAAGAAACAGAAAAATAATGGTAGATTTAAACCCCAGTAGCTATAATTCATTAAATGTAAATGGCCTAAATACAACAATTATTCAATTGGCAGTAAATTTTAAAAGTTAAGTAAACTATATCCTGTCTGTAGGACACTCATTTCAAATATAATTATTAGGCAGGTTGAAAGTAAAAGGATAGAAAATGATATACCATGCAAATAATAATGAAAGGAAATCAGGAATGACCATATTAATATCATATAAAATAGACTTAAGGGCAAAGAAAATTACCACAGATATAGAGAAATATTATGGAATGATAGTGTGTCAATCCACCAAGAAGACATAGAAATCCAAAATGTATATGTACCAAATAAAAGAACTGCAAAATATGTGAAGCAAAAACTGATAGAAGTAAAAAGAGAAACAGACAAATACACAATTATAGTTGGAGACTTCTACTCCTCTCTCTCAATAATTGATCAGACAACTAGACAGAAGATCAACAAAGATCTAGAAGAATTCAGCACCATAAACCTACAAGACCTAATCAACATTTATAGAATAATCCATCTAACAACAGCAAAACACACATTCTTTTCAAGTTTCCATGGAATTTATATCAAGAAAGACCATATCCTGGGCTATAAAAAAAAACCTCAAGAAATTTAAAAGAAATAATTGGAACAGTGGAGAGTGTGTTCTGTGACCACAAAGAAATCAAACTAGAAATCAATAACAGAAATCTCCAAACACTTGGAAATTAAATAACACTTCTAAATAATTCATGGGTGAAAGAGACTCAAGGAAAATAAAAAATATATTGAACTGAAAGAAAATTAAAATACAACATGTCAAAATTTGTATAACACAGTTAATACAGTGCTGAGAGAAATTTGTAGCACTAAATATAAACATGGAAAAGAGAAAAAACCTCAAATCTATAAGCTACCACTTCAGAAACCTAGAAAATGAAAAGCAAAATAAATCAAAATAAGCAGAAGGGAGGAAATAAGAATAGAAATCAGTAAAATTGAAAACCAAAAAATAATAGAAAAATAATAGAGAAAATCAATTAAGCAAAGTGAATCTTTGATAGTATCAATATAATGGATAAACCTTTAGTGAGACTGTTGAAATAAAAACAGAGAAGGCACAAATTATCAAAATATCAGGAATTAAATAGAAAATATCACTAAAGATCCTGCAGATACCAAAAAGGTAATAAAGGAATACTAAAAGCAACACTACTCACAAAAATTTGACAATTTGGATGAAATGGACCAAACCACCATAACTACCACAAAACACAAACTACCACAACTCATTTACTATGAATATATAGATAATTTGAATAGCCCTATAACTATAAAGGACATTTACTTTGAATTTAAAACTCCCCAAAAGAGAGTTCCAGGCCCAGATTATTTCACTGGAGAATTCTACCAAAGGCTTAAAAATAATTTAACACCAATTCTACAAAATCTCTTCCAGAAATAGAAAGAAAGAAAGAAAGAAAGAAAGAAAGAAAGAAAGAAAGAAAGAAAGAAAGAAAGAGAGAGAGAAAGAGGAGGAAACACTTCCCAATTCACTGTATTACTAAGTATTACTTTAATATCAAAACAAGACAAAGACAGCACAAATAAAGAAAAACACACCAATATCTCCCATGAATATAGATACAAGAATTCTTAACAAAGTATTAGCAAATAGAATTAAGTAATGTATGAAAAGAATGATACCCCATGAATGAAACTTTATTCCAGGAATGCAGGGTGGTTTTAATATTCCAAGATTATCAATGTAATTCTCCATATTAAGAAGCTAAAGAAGAAAAATCACAGGACTATATCAACTGATGCAGAAAAAAGCATTTGACGAAATTCAACACTGATTCATGATACAAACTCAGAAAAACGAATAGAGGGAAACATAATATGATAAGCATCTACTAAAAAACCTATAGTTAACATTATACTTACTGTAAAAGACTGTTCTCCTCTCAAGAACTAGAACAATGCAAGGACATCTGTTTTCATCACTCTTACTCAACAGAGGGCTGAATGTTCTACCCATGTAATATATACAATAAAGGCACTAAGAAGCAAATAGATTGGAAAGGAAAAAGTAAAACTGCTCCTATTTGCAACAACATGATTTTCTACATAGAAAATCCCAAGGAATCTATAAAAACAAAAACAGAAAAACCCTCCTAGAACTAATAAATTCAACAAATTTGCAATATACGTGATAAACATACAAAAACCATTGCTAGGTTGAGAAAGCAGGTTGCAAAACTGCACATATAGGATGGACCCAGTTGATATACACATATGCTCACACACATACAAACAAATACACCAAAATATTAATAGTGGGTTACCTCTGGCAGCTGAAATCATAGGCAAGTTTTTACTTTATTCTTCATACTTTTCAACATTTTAATGAGAAATAATAAACATTATTCTTAAAAAGAGATAGAGAAATAGAACAGTTCCTACCTTACAAAATTTCTTTGTCCTTCAGCTGGTACATTACTATTAATAATAATGTTTACTGAGCAGGAATAATCTCTTTTCAGCATGAGCATCTCGAATTCATGCAAAAATAATCTTAATACTTACTATTTTTAATGAGAAAAGTGTGCTCAGGTTGAACAATTCTTATCAAATACTTGATATGAGTATGTAGAGGAGAACTTGACTTTGTAAAACTGTGCTGTACACCAAAATGTTACAATCACCAATAAACTCTGGAGAGGAAGAGAGAGGCTGGCAGCTGGCAGCAAAAAGAATGGCTTGAAGATTCAGAGGCTCCATCCCAATGAGTGTGGCCTAGAAGCAGATGCCAATGTTGTCCAGTAGATTTCTATCATCATCACCACCAACACCAGCGCCACACACCACACACCACACACACACTTACTTCATAATGCAAGTTTCTTAAAAGGCCCTTTTCTTTTTTACTCTTTCATGATTTCTGCAGCTGCCCATTTTCTCCTTCCAGTATCTTCTTCACCTAAAATTCCTCTGCTAAAATAAATATATGAGAACATTTTCACTGCATCATTTCCAAGACAAATTTATGGCCAACTATAACTTTGCTAGAAGTTAACTCACTATTTCATCATCTTCGTTGGGGTCAAATTCAGGGCATATTTCAATACTAAAAGCCACTTGGTGGATATATGTTGCCTCTCTGAGTAATATTTCCACCATAGCCTCTATATTATTGGGTTTTTTCCTTTTCTCTTCTGTTTTTCTTTTCAATTCTACCTTAATTTTTATTTGAACTTTGAAACTATGATATGTAATACCATAAATTGTGTTTGGATATATATTCCCTCAAAGATCTTATGAACAATGAAATTGTATCCTCACAGAATTAGACAGCTCGACAAAATGAGCTTATATCATTCCCATATTTTGCTCCTTTTCACATATATTCAGTTGTCAAAGAGTTATAAAATATTTCCAAGTTATAACATTGTGTTCTCTTTTAGTGATCTTTTTCAGCTCAGCTTCTAAAAGAAAGACAAAATAAATCCATTAGACCACTCCCTACCTTTCAACCATTTATTTTAGTTCTTCTGTAATAAATACATGGAAAACAGTCTTTGTCTATTCATTTGATCATAATATAGTATAGTGTAGAGGGAAAAATACAGCCTTGGAGTCAGATCTGAGTTCCAGGCTCAGCTCTACTGAATATTTTTAATGACTCTGTTTTACATCATTCACTTTCTATAAGCCTCTATTTATTTTTCTACAAAGTATAAAACTGCCTGCCTTACAGGTTTTAGTGGTGGATACATGACATTAATCAAATGTGCTATATAACTGTTCATCATTATTAATAATTAAGGTTTCCCAATTATTTTGATTCTAGTTTGATCTGTTATCACTAAAAATACTATTCCCATTGTGCTTAACAGATCCTAATGGAAGTTCACACAGCAAAGAGTGAGAAAAACTTGCCATGATAAACAGGTTGTAAAAAATACACTTGGTTTTAATTTTAAACTTCCCACTGACCCTTCTAAATTCTAGACTGGAGGCAACCATTTTTTAAAGGTCACTTATGACATTGCCAGCATGAGGTTTGTAAAATATTTTCTTACCCATCTCCAGTGACTTCCATAACAAAGTTAGCTGGGAAGACCTATTGTAGGCTGGATATATGTATGTATAAATTGACCATTATTGTAGCAAGATGGCAGCCTCCACTTTGAAGCTAAGAAATGCCACTGGGGTGGAGTAAGATGCTACTTTAAACTACCATGAGTAATTTTCATAGTTTGTTGTGGCGAGGGAACAGAGGCCGTTAAGTACCTATTACAATGTCAGCAGACATACTACTGAGATGAATCTATTTTGGCCTTTGTTCACATTCCATCTGCTCTAGTGACAAGGGTGAGTTCACAGGTTCATGATGAGGCAGGCTTCATTTGCATCCTCAGAAACATTTGCAGTTTTGAATATTTGACAGTAAGATACCGCAAGGTGAAAATCTTAAGGGAGTGAAGGATTTGTTAAAGATGTTTCTATGACTTAGGTAATATGATGGAGGTAATATAGTGGAGTTCCTGCACCGAAAAGACCTCACTGTCCTGAAATTGCCCCAAAGCCAACTATGGCATCATAGAATTGACCCCTGGCCAAATTGTGATACATCCCCAATAAAAGTGAAATCAATTAAAATAAATACCAAAAGCAACCTTGAGAAGGTGATAAACCACAAAACGCTTCTCTCTGAATTGAGGTATATGCAGAAGAAGAGCAGGATTATAACCTTACCTTACGGAGGAAGCAGGAACCCATGGAAAGCACATCTGTCAGGGAAGGAACCACATTTCCAGACTGACATCTACATGTAAAACTCTGTCATTAGCATCAAATGGTAAAAGCACTCTGTTTCCTTTTACTGCTTCCTGGTCACAAGGACCATCCCAAGTAGAATGAGAGGAATTGCCCCTACACTAAAAAAAGAAATAATCAGGGAGTCTTTACCAAGCAACCACCCCTCACTGGGTGCTCCATCCATCTCAGTCTCCTTAGTGGGTTCCCCTCATCTTTTTTTTTAATCTCAAAACAGTGAGGGATTCAGTCCTTAAAAATCTCTTCACAATCTATACTTAACTCAATTAGACACTTTATCCAGTTCCAGAGTTTTAAATATTATCTATCTATAGGAAAAAAAATCCACAAAATTTTATTTTTGGCCCGATGCTCTGGACTTAACTACAGACCTGTCTACTCGACATCCCCACTTTGATGCCCAATAGGCATCTCAGCTTTATCACACCCAGTACTGATTGTTTAATTTTCCCTTCCTGCCTGTCCTACAGTCTTCTTTATTTCGGCAGTTGGTATCTTTATTGTGCCACATAATCAGACTAAAAATCCTTGCAGTCACCTTTGATTTCCCTATTTTTATCAGTAAATCCTTCAGCAAAAGTGTCAGTATTTCCTTTGCATTATGTCCAACAACTTCTCAAGCTTCCACAGCCACCACCTTGGTTCAAGCCATCAGCATCTCTTGCTTGAACAGATGCACTAGCCTCCTAACCTACTCAACCAATTCCACACCTGCCTCCACAGCCACAAAGATGTCCCTCATTTCCTTCAGATCACTACCCACAGTTTACCTCCTCAGGGAAACTTTTGGCGATCAGTATGTGTCCCTTTTCTCTTGCTTTATTTTTTATCAGAGTTCTTAATCATCAGATATATGTTGTATCATCTGTTTATATTTTTATTGCCTTTCTTCCCTGACTAGAATGTGAACTCTTCAAGGACAGGAATTTTGTTTATTATAATTACCACATTGTGCCCAGAACTTAACAAAATGCCTGGCACAGAGATAATGCCCAATGCATATTTTAAATGAATGAATATAAAAATACAGTTCCGATCTTCAAGGTACTCACCATCCAGGAGTAAAATCAAGATGAACATAGCTGGCTATAATGCAAGCCAACTGTGATTAAACAAATTACAGGATAGCACACGGGAGACAAAATTAATTCTAGCTGGGGTTAGAGAAGGGACAGAGTTTTCTCACACATTACAGACATTTGGACATACACATAAGTATTTAAATTAGGCTGAAACAAATAAATGAGATTTCAGCAAGAAAGACATGGAGATCAGCACACGGCAAGAACCTGAACGCTTAGAAGTGCTCAGCGTATTCAAGGAACAGCAAATGATCTCTGGGTGGCTGCCATCTGGAAGCTGAGCTGAGTACCAGAGGAAGGAGATGAGGCTGGGAAGATAGAGCGAGCCAGATTTCGAGGGGTCTTGAATGCAGTGAAAGTGATGTTGTTTAATACCATCAAGAAATGTTTGTTAAGAACCTACTCCAGGCCAGACCCTGTGCTAAGTGCTGGGGATGTAGAAATGACCTCTCTCATTTCTGTTTTCAGGAAATGTACAGCAGAGCACAGGATATGCAAATATTCAGACAAATAAGTGTCACAAAGTGTTGTGAGTGTCATGGCAGCAATCTGAGGAGCAACACGATGGAGTGAGGATTCTATAGTGCAGAGATGGAGTTGTCCAGAAAGATTGTATGAGGAAGGCCATGAGTCAAGGGATTTTGAACTGGAGAGTAAAATGATAGGATCTAAGTTTTAGAGTGATTATACAAGTTAGGGTAGGCAATTGAGTGGAAGAGAGAGAGAGCCTAAAAAAAGAAGAAATTCTCTTCTGAGTAAAGACTAAGGGAAGCCTAATCAAATTTACTTTAGACTTGGAAAGATATTTCAATCCTATCCTCTGTCCTGGTGAGTACTCACCTCCTCAGAGGTTTTCTAATGTTAAACCAGTTTCATGTGCATAGAAAAAAAGACAATCAGAATTCTCTTGCCTGATAATAAATCACATTCTCCTTAAGTTAAAACAGGCAAGAAATCTAGAAAAAGCCATGCAAAAATTCTCAAGACAAGAGTGGAGAAGGTACAGACGGACCTAGCAGTGTGTGGTATTATATAGAATGCTCTTTAATGAGAGTATAGTAGGTTAAGACACAGCACTGGCTTATATCGTGTACATTACTTGTATACTCTCAGTGGTTTAATATTAACCAAATAAAAAAATAACTTGTAACGTGTTCTGCTCCCATCCTTCTGCAAACCCTCTTCATGATTTCAAGATGTTAGTTCTGACAAGTTCAAATCATAATCATGATAATTAGTATTTGACACTTACAGCCTCTTCACCAACAGTACATGTTGTTCATTTGTCAACATATAGTTGCAGTATAGAAAATATTTATCATCTATAAGAACCACATTTTGAGTCATTCAGGAGCATTTTGATAAGCTAAACATACTGAAGGGTGCTTCCACCACTGATTATTTTTCCCTCTGAGCTATTTCTATTTTGTTAACATGTAATTTTATAAGCTAAATTAATTTTCAAATTCCTGCATTTGTTGGGTTGGGTCCCTCAGAATTTTTCTCTGACTCACTGAAATGGAGGCATACAAATGACTCGCTGAGTTTAAAATTTTTTTAATGAATTAATGTAATTCCCACGTATATGGCTATATGCACATATTATGTGTCATTTTGTGATCACTGCAAATGCATGGAAAAGCATACACTTGTTTTTCCATGCAGTATTCAGTATATTTCTTTTTTTCTATAAAAACTAAGTAAGATCCAATGAAATTTTTAATCAAATGCTTATCGTCTCATGGAAATACAAAGCCTGTGCATTTCTCTGCTTTCTTACAGTAATTATTTTGACTTATGATTGCTTAATAAGATTTCTTCTCTAGATAAGCATGAACATTTCCTTAGATGGTTGGGATCAGGTTCAAGTGTAGATGGCATCTGCATTCATTATCTAATTGAGAAGAAAATGTAAGTGTGACATATAAGGACAGCAGAGTTGTAAGTTTAAAAGGAATTATCATCGTGAATTAATTTTTAGAATATTTAAAATCTGTCCTGACCTTTTAAGCTGGATCTATGTATATAACCATTTTGACAGCAATTTATTAGGAACTGTGACTCTCACTCAGTTTACCTCCTAAAGTTACCAGGTCTAAAAATCATCCAGGACATGCCATCATCCCTTCTGGGTAGGCGGCCAAACTCCCAGGCTTCAGCGGCTCCTGGGTAAGCTTTCCTGACCCCATCTGGCCAGGCACTCTCAGGAGGGAGTCTGAAAACACCTGCTCTGTGGCCGCTTGGCGGCTTCCCCACAAATACCAGCTGGAGATAACATGTGTGTACAGAAACAGCCTAGAGTTCTGGGATTTTACAAGGCAATTTGATAGAGAGCCGATCAAAATAAACCATGAAAGTAAATAAACACTAAGTTATAGTGTTAAACATACTTGTAGAAATGGCATTAGAGCATATTCATGGAAAACAATTCTCCTTGAAGTAAATTCTCAGGGCTTTTTTGCCCCGGAATTGTTTGATACATTATTACAGTCTGTAGGGATATGCATAAAAAGTATTATGGTAAAAACTTAGTGAAAACAGTACAAGCCTGTGAGAAACTTCAACTGAATTGAAATACACCAAGGGATTAGGTCAGAGAAAGATAAATGTATCTTTAAGCAGTGTGTGCCTGAGAAATTATGCATGATCAAAAGTCTTCCCATAGCCCCACTTATGACTAAACATCCTTAGCACAAAGAAAGTTACAAACAGGTACACTTCTGTATTGGAAATGGAAATGAATAGTTCTCTGTGTTTCTTTACCTTCTTACATTTCTATAGTCCTTTAGAGCTTAAAAAGGAACGCTTGCAAGCATTATTTCCTTTTATTCTTACAATAACCTGGGGTGGTAGGTAAAAGATCTTTTTAAAAAGACTTGGAGAAGCCAAGTTGTAGATTTGCTTGAAAAACAGCATCCTTGACTCCACTCACCAGCCGAGTCCTAAGCTGCTGGCAAAGAGACGGAGCTGGACAAGGAACATTGTCAGAACAGAAGGCACAAGATGTGTGTGTGCATGTGTGCCTGATTGCAAGTGTTTTGCCTTCCAAATAAGTCAAGAAATTTCTGAATTTCCTATGATTTCAAAAGACCTGTATCTATTTCTTCTCCCTTTAAATAACAAGAATAAAACATAAGCATCCAAAGAGCATTGTATAGTCAGTGCAGCCTGGTGTGAAAGCTTAGACAAGAAAATTCCAGGAAAGAGAATACAGCCAATATGAGACATGTAGAACACATCCATGCAGTACTGCATTGGTGGAAGGCATCCATAGGTACCTATAAAACAAGTTTGAAGAAACACATGAAGAAGCCCTCCATACAAGCCCTGTTTTTATCAGACAACTGTTTTCCAAGGGCATGCTCCTCTTTATGAATATTTTGGAATTCAAACCCTGATTTCTCTATTATTTACAATAGTCATTGCCCTTGAGTCTGGATCTGTGTAGAAGCAACATTCCATGGCAGACGGCCATCTATTACAAACTTTAAATGTACATGCATTTTCCACCAGCAGCTCTACCTCTGTGTTCTTAGCGTATCTATAATATAATCTTTTAAAATTAATCTCACTATCTTCCTCAAACTGAATATTACTACATCCCCTCTCTCAATAAGTGGCAAAACCATTATGCAATCTCCCAAGCTACCAACCTTGCTCCCTGGAAAGTTCCTTCTCTCTCTCATCCATACATAACTTAGTCCCTTTGATTTTACCTCTATGATATCCCAAAAATAAATGCCCTTTGCTCTAGCCTCATTGATGTTATTTCTCTCCATGGAGGTAACAAGGGTCTGGAATTTCTACAGGACCTTTCTCTTTGTTTTCTATTTAAAAAAATTTTTTTTTCAATTTCTGAACCTCCTTTATTTATTTATTTATCATTCAAAAATTTTTGTATATACTTTTTAAAGGTTACTTCTCATTTACAGTTATTACAAAATACTGACTATATTCCCCACGTTGTACAATACATCCTTGAGCTTATCTTATACCCAATAGTTTGTACCTCCCACTCTCCTACCTCTATATTGTACCTCCCACTCTCCTACCTCTATATTGCAAGCCCCTCTGCTGGTAACCACTAGTTTGTTCTCTGTATCTGTGAGTCAGCTTCTTTTTTGTTATATTCACTAGTTTGTTGTATTTTTCTGAGTCCACATATAAGTGATATCATACAGTATTTGTCTTTCTCCATCTGACTTATTTCACTAGCATAATGCCCTCCAAGTCCATCCATGTTGCTGCAAATGGCAAAATTTCATTCTTTTTTTATGGCTGAGTAGTTTTCCATTGTATATCTATACCACATCTTCTTTATCCATTCATCTGTTGATGGACACTTAGGTTGCTTCCATATCTTGACAACTGCAAGTAATGCCTTGCAGGAGCTTTCTTACTGGCCCACAGGATAAAATCCCAGGCTCTTAAGCATGGCACGTAAGGCTCTTGCTTTTTGATCTAGTCCCTGCCTAATTTTCCAAATCAGGCTACTGAAACTTAATTCCAGCCACAACAAACTTCTTGCAGCCTCCCAAATGCTATATGAAGTTTAATTCTCCATATCTTTGATCTTTTTGTTTGTTCTGCATAAAATACACTTCTCCCAACCCTGTTGTCTCTCTCTAAGTATGTTACAAAATTGAACTTAGGGCTTCCCTGGTGGCACAGTGGTTGAGAGTCCACCTGCCGATGCAGGGGACACGGGTTCGTGCCCCGGTCCAGGAAGATCCCACATGCCGCCGAGCGGCTGGGCCCATGAGCCATGGCCGCTGAGCCTGAGCATCCGGAGCCTGTGCTCCGCAACGGGAGAGGCCACAACAGTGAGATGCCCGTGTACCGCAAAAAAAAAAAAAAAAAAAAAATTGAGCTTAAATACCACCTCCTCTGTAAAACCTCCCTTCTCACATTCTCACATAGGTAGCTGCCCTTCTTCTATGACTCAGTTACTTTTATTAGCATTATTATTGATATTATTAGATTTTTTGTTTTAATTTCTTTTCCATGGTTTTCCCCTTCACTAATTAAAAAATTATGCACCCTATACTATTCACCTTTATCGCAGTCACCTAGCACATTTAGCAATAAGCATTTTTAAGTGAATATATATGGTGAATACATTTTTAAATTTCCAGGAAATTTAAAAAAAATATATAAAATAGCCTAATACCAACCTGAATATCATTATTGCCAAAAAGCTCTGATCTAAACATATGTTTTTTTTCTAAAGTGTGTAGACAAAAGGATAACTAAAAATAGTAAGTATCCTACAGACAATAATTATTATATTAAATTGCATCCCATATAACTTTGGGAGGAACAGATTGAGTCAGATCCTGTATTGATGGCCCACATAGACAAGAAATAAACAAAAGATGACTTATCACATGATAATAAAAGTTTTCAATCCATTCCACTCATTTTCTAATTTACCTTATCTCTATTGGGTGAAGGAATATCTGGTTTAAAGACTACTGAAATAATTGTTATCACTGCCTTTGTACCAGTCATGAGTGCTGCCTCCAGGAAGCTCTGTCAGAATCAGTCCTGGGGTTTGTCCTAGCAAGTTGTCTAAATTACAACTGAACCAAGGAGCCAATGCTCTATTGACAAAATGTATGCTGATACTGTGATGGGGGGAGTAAGATTCAAAATTACCTTTATTGGATGAAAAATATTCCTATGAAAACAGAAAAAAAATGTAAAAATGATAGATAATCTCTTAAGAAGTGAAAAACTGGTGGTAAAAATCAATATAATAAAGAAATAGTTGGAAACCACTTTTTAAAGGGAAAAAGTGAGAAGAAATAATGTTGAAGGTGAGGGGTTTTTTTTGCTTGTTTCAGCAGGTCAGAAGCCTTTAGATTATATGTCCAGTTTAAGTCATCAGGCTCAACTTGTAAGGAGTGTGGATATCAGGGAGAAGGTTCAGAGAAGAATTATAGAGAGTCCTCAGCAGAAGGGGAAGTTAGAGAACTTTAGGGTAGGGAAGAGATGCCAAAAATCACAGCAAGGGGATGACTAATAATTTCAGATATATTAAGAAGTTAACATAAGGGGAACCCAAATTCTCCCTATCAGTGATGGACCAAAACTACAGAATATGGTCAAAATCAAAGAGAAAGACATCGGGCTTAGGAAAAAGAATTTCTTGACTTTGTGTGCGACAAATCAATAGATGGCTATGGAGCAAGGTTATGAAAACTTCCAGGAAGGACTGAAAACTGTCTATTTTGAAAGGTTTAGGCAATCAGCTTCCCACAGGAAGGAAGATGCACCATATCCTCTGTCATGAATATTTCCAGTTCTATGAGTTAATGACATTATCTTATATTCATCATATATTTACATAATATCCTGAAAAACACAATACACTCTATCGTCTATTAATTTACTCCTCTATAGAGTAAAACCTCACAACAGGTTTAAACTTCCTTCACCAAAAGGTATATTTGATGCCTTTGAATATTTTTGGTCCACTAGCCACATCCTTCCCAATTTCTCTGCAACTCCTAATAACTATGGAGCACCGAAAAATACACAACTCTTCAATAAGTGCCCAGGAAATGCAAAGTCAAAATAGACAGATTACTCCATGGTTTCTGCATGTCATGCATCTATTAATACATCCTAGGATCATGTTCACACTTTTAATAACAGCACCAGGCTGCTGACTCACATTCGGGCATGTTTCTACTTCCTTCGTACCTACATAATTATTCCCTTTCTTGTGTCAACCCGGTTTGTTTTCTTCCCTAATCTCATCCTGTTTAGCTTGGCCACTTTTCTCAATTTTCAAGGGCCTGCTGAACTGTAGTCGTGAGGTCCACATATCAATAATGCTACCAACATGAGGACTTTCTTTTCTAATTTTCAAATAATCAAAGGATATAGAAGGTGGGGGAAAGCTCAATAATTCTTTTTACTTGCGTGCAAGGCTCTCTGCTAGGTGATAGAGGGTAAAACAAATATGGTTCTTGCTTCCTGATAGATAAAACTCTATCAGAGACAGAGATAAGTAAATAGAAAGCTACAACCCTCTATGATAAGTGCTGTGATAGGAAGGGCAGGCAGCAACAGGACAAAGTGAGATTTTGAGCACAGGGAGAATTACAAGTCTGGAAGCTGTCGGTGCATTTCGTAGTACCACCTGACCTCCGAAGAAAAGGATGCAGAAGAGGCGGGGCTAAAAAGCTGAGAATCTGCACAAATATATAAATTAACCCCTTTAAATCTCACAACAACACTGTAGGGCCAGTATTGTTATCCCAGCCTTAAATATGAAGAAACTCAGCATTTAATAGGGTAGGTAACTTATCCAAAGGTCACACAATTCTAGCTAATAAGTAACAGAACTGGATTTCCAATCCAGGTCTATATGACTCCAAAGTTCATGAATGACCATGCTGCTTTTCAAATAGTCTCTATGTTTCTGGATTATGAACAGAAATGCCATGTGGGAAGAAGTCTAAAATTTCAGAAATCCAGATAATGGCTACTGCTTCCTTTTCATGTGGCATTCAATCAAAATATGACAACAAACTGACCTGACATAAGCTTATCCCAAACTATTCTGGTAACTCCTGACACTCTGAATTCAGAAGGCCAATTACCTGATGACTTGCTAGTTATGTTTCCAGGATCCAAAGATATAATAATGCATTCATAACTTCAAGGAACAATATTTCTTCCAGTTTTAAAAAAGGTACCATATTTTTCCACCTTTGGGCCTTTTCGTCTTCTGCAGAAAATATTCTACAGTTAATAACAGTGGAAAGCACTCAGCAATATCAGAAGTAACTTGAGTATCTATCCAGATGGCTCAGTGATAGTAGTTTCCTGTCACAAGCAGGTAGCTAATGTTTAATATGTATTCAAATAGGAAAAGGAAACAATCCAGGCAATCAACCTAGCACATATAATTGTTTAATAGATGATATGTGAAATTCTATGTTCAATTCCTGTTACTATCATCCATCCAACAAATAAAATGTTTAAGCTAGTTCCTGCAATAGGTCACTCTGAAAAGCTCCTCAAAGTGAGGGTGCACTAACAGCAAATAGCTTGTCCCAATCCTGCACTTGGCAGGGCATCTTCATCTTCATCTGCCCATTTCTCTAATTTCCCTTGGCTCACGGGATGATCCATATCCAGCCCCCAGGATTTCTTTAATAGATCATATTCTGACAGATTCCTAGAAACACCTGTTCCTTCTCCTCAAAAACCTACCAATATGGAATTTAAATTGGCATAACCACATTAGAAAAACCAATATTTACTAAAGCTTAACTTATACATAACCTATGACCCAGCAACAGAAATGCCTACATATGTTTACCCAAAGACATGCACCAGAATGTTTACAGTAGTACGATTTGTGATGTCCAAAAGTAGAAACTATCCAAATGTCCAACTACAATAGAATGAATAAATTGTGCTGTATTCACACAACTGAATACTTTACAGCCACGGGAGTGAATAACTACAACTACATGCAGCAATAGGGATGGACCTCACAAGCTTAGTGGAGAGTAAAACACACAAACTCACATATACACACACATATACTATACGATCCTATATATGTAAAGAACAATAAGAGGAAAAATTAACGTATTCTACTGGAAATCTGGATAATTGTTACTTTTAAGGAGGAGTGGTAACAGGAAGGGAAGATAAGGAGGGCTTCTAAGATGCTAATAATATTCTCTTTCTTAATTGGGATGTTGGTTAAGTGAGTGTGTGCAGTTTTGTGAAAATTAATTGATTTACTTTTCTATATATGTATTATACTGCAATAAAAAAGTTTTTAAAGCCCCAAAAGGCTGGAAATTTTAAATAGCTAATTTTTGGAGAGATTAAAATGGACTGTATAAAATATTACCTGTGGAATAGAAAAAATGTTGCGTAAGGATCTGTATTCTAAACAATATGAACTTTAAATGTCTTTTCCAAGATAGACCTGGATCCCTCTCTCTTCTAGAATTCATGAGAGTCCCATGTCTCCCTACACACTGCCCTAATCTTTATTTTGGCTGTAGTCCCCAACCCACTCCTTCTGATTATAAATAATGTTCCACTTCTGCTATAAGGTTGTTCTCACTCTTGAAGGACATGCCCTGGTCTGTGACTTGAAAGCAAGGCACTTTTCAACCAGCCCTCAAATATTCTTCTCCTGGCCTCTAAACATTCTGCACTGATCATGCAGTCACCTTCTTCTCTGTCCAGAGCCCTCTGGGGAATCACCCTCACAATGGCCTTTCCCTCTCTCTCTCCTCTCTCTCTCTCTCTCTCTCTCTCTCTCTCTCTCTCTCTCTCTCTCTCTCTCTCTCTCGGGTCGTTAGTTTGCCTCCTGTGCCAATTAAGAGTAGAGAAGCCAGGCTGTTTCACATATTGTTTTAAATTCACCCAAATGTCTACTTGACCTTGATGGCAGATAATGCTTTGTTTTTGTTTTCACAATTTCCTAGGAGGGCCACCTCCTGTTCGCAGCTCATTTATAGACATACCTGGGCCCCCAAAATGGCCAAATTACTACTGCTTCAGGTCACCAGCCCCTTCCACATATTCTGGTTCTCTTTGGTAAATCATCACTCAGAAGCCCCTCAGCAGGCTGCTTATCTAGAGTGACAACGACAATTTTATAATATTAAAAATAGCTTTAATATATCTTAAGAGAAGTTAACATAACCCTTACAAGGGAAAGGAAGGAATGAATCTGACATTTAGCAGGCATCTACTACCTGCAGAACTTCCTGCTGGTACTTGCCTGTATGCTATTGTTTTTAGTCCTTATATAACCCTGTAACATGGATCTTATAATCTCCCTTTAGCAGATGAGAAAATAGAGGCTTGGAGTTTAAATACATTGCCCCAAATCACATAACAGGTAAGCTGCAGAGCAAGACATTAAACCAGGCATCGGCAAATGTTTTCTATAAAGATACAACAAATATTTTAGTCTTTGCAAGTCACATAAGGTCTCTGTCACATTTTTTTCTTTGTTTCTTTACTGGTTGGTTTGTTTTTATAACCCTTTAAAAACATAAAAGCTATTTTTAACTCCTTGGCTGGATTTGGCCCAAAGATGGTAGTTTGCAGACGCCTGTCTTAAGAAGTTGGGGGGAAATACATGCTAAAGCATGTGCTCTGGACTTCGGTCCAGGTTTAAATCCTAATTCTATCACTTACTAGCTAACATTTACGAAGACTTTATACAGTACCAGGCAACATTCTAGGTGTTTTACATGTATTTACTTATTTAATCCTCCCAACAATTATTCCCCCATTCTAGAGATAAGGAAACAAGAGCAGTTAAATAACTTGTGCAAGTCTGCACACAGCAATAAGTGGCATAGCCCAGGCCCTCTAGCTACAAGGCCCATGTTTTTTAACACTATGTTAATATTATTGAAGTCAATAATAAACTACCTGATCAGGATAAGTAATTGAACTGCACATGTACAGAAAAGGAAACTTTGTATTTATTTTCAATGATCCTTTTAGCCTTGCAAGAAAAGGTTGTAACTGGGACTTGCAACAGGCAGTTGTAACTGGGACTAAGGCACCCAGACTCTAGAAGATGCCATTATGTAAGATTCTACAGGTTCATAAGTGTGCAAAGCAGAACCTACGCAGGGTGATTGTTCAAAGGCAAAAGGATAGACTAGATTTGAGTTCAATTAATCAGGGTCAAAGGAGGCCAAGGTGCTAGTTGGGATTCATGGTATGAACAGGTGGAGAACTAGGCAGGGGATAATCAATAGGCATCCAAATGGGCAGGCAATTGGTATCAGGACCTGCAGCTTAAAACATCAGGGTTCCTGGTTCAGGGGCTAAGCCCCAGGAAATCTGAGATTCCCCTATGTCCATGCTGAGTGAGTAATGCTACTGATTCAGTACTGAGCTGCTACACAATTATTGCATGAGTAAAAGGAGATCTTTGCAGACCCTTGGTCTGCACTGTGATCAGGGTAAAAGGTAAGGCTCACCCTAAAAGTCAAGGTCAGTTAGATCTACCTACTGGAGTTAAAGATCTGTAAAGACAGGGACTCAGGAAGATCCTTCAAATACATGAATCTTAAATAAAGTTCTTACGTCCAAAATAACAAATTCCACTATTTATTGTTATTGCAATTACCTTGTTATCAACCACAGATAAGTAATATAAAAGTTAAAAGAAAAGGAAAGAAGGGAAAGTGTAGTCTTCTGTGGTGATAAACTGCAATGGCCTACAAGGACCTATGTGATCTGGCCCTTAATGTCTCTCAACCTGAGACCCTTAGTGCAGGCTGTTCCCTTGCCCTGAAATGCTCACCGCTACCCGCTTCTTTGCAGTCTTTGTGACTGAGCTTACATTTTCCACATTTTGTCTTATTTTTTGCTTTGTCACACTTATCATATGTTTTAAAATTACACAATTTTAGAGTGCTGTATATTCCCCATTTCCCTCACTATACTGTAAGCTCATGATAGCAGAGACCATATCTGTTTAGTTCATCATGTTATCTCCACCCATGGCTTAGCACAGTTCATAAATTTGCCCTTGATAATTATCCATTATGAATAAATCTCTATTGACAGGGCATTGAAATGCCTAAATATTATTTCTCCCCAGACTGAACAAAAACTTCCTGAAGGCGAGAAATATGTACTACAAATACAAATTATCTGTCAGTAGTCTTATGTAACAATACCAGGAAAATCTTATGACACAGGATAAATAGAGTATCACAATGTTATTTATACTAAAATGTGCCCACAAGGTCCCTGGGACAGAGAAGGGACTATATATATAACAAAAAGATTTTGCTGGTAAACAAATAGCACGAATATTTCTGCCTTCCACACAGAAAACATTAGGCTTCTTTTGCTTGCTGATGAAAAAATTTACCAAAGCAATCAGTCCTGTTTTTCCCCTCCTATTTTTTGACTTGAGACGGCTATAATTTACTAAGTAAACTACCTGGCATCCTTGAGTACTCAAAGTCCATGTTGTCTATGACGACTCAAATAACAAGGGCATCTTTGGCATTCCAGATGCATATAAAATAATCAATACAGAAAAAGAACAAATTAATCGAAAGTTGTGTAATCTTATACCCTGAAAAGAATCTGATGAAATCTCCATCCTTTGTAGCTATTCCTAATCTAGGATAGTGCAGATGTTTACAATCGTTTATGAGATGACCTCCCGTGACCCAAGGATAGTTTTAATTGCTTATCAAATGTAATTTATGAATGAGATAAAGATACTGTGAATGTATATAAAACACCTTTGAAATACAGAGAGCCTTTCAAGATGGGATTTCTAGTTAGCTTGCTACTTTTTCTTTAGAGCCTAATTGATTTTCCTGACATCTCTTTAGCCTGGCAAACTGCCTGCCTAAGTACTTTATCTGACCTTCAGGCTGTTTGCCAGGTATTGATCCAATACGTTCAATGGCTGTGTTGTACCAGCTCTTCCAACTTTGATAAGGGCTAATGTACTAGCGCCAGGCAGACAGGAAGTCAATGGTCTCAAAATTTCTCTCATCCTCTTCTTCTATCTCTATCTTCCTTTCTTCTTATGCAAGAATTTCAGGTCCTATCAAAATCAAATCTTAAGCAGATCAGATGGACTTTTAGCCCAAATTTATTTTCTAGAAATTTTAAAAAAACACATTAGAAGAGCTCCCTAGGCAACAATAAATGAAAATGAATAAATGAAAATAATATTACTAGTTGACGGGTTTCCTTTTTAAAGAAAAATAAAACTAAATATGACATAGAGATGCTTAAGGAGGATTTAGACAAACTGCATTGCAAATCGTGAAGAGAAACCAGGTAGCAAAGGGTCTTGAAATCATGTCATAAATGAACAATAACAGAAAATGGGATTTTTAGTTAACCTGAAGAATAGCATACTTAGGGAGCTCTATGAGATTAATATCTGTAAATTAATGTGACTATATGTATTAATTTGTAGATAGATCTCATGTTTTTCATAGTTTGCCTTGACAAAAAAATCTAGGAAAGCATTTTCATTTGACAAATGGCCCTGGGCAGGCTAAGGAAATCCATGCCAACAAAAGACCCTAATTACTCAGGCCAGGATGGAATTCTTGAAGATGGAGAAAACAAACCACCTAAAAGTAGAGTTGCTGAAATAAGCCTTTTGGGAAACAGAGAACCTTACTGAGAATAAATTTTGTGTTTTGAAGATAATTTGGGATAGATAAAATTGACTGATTCCACAGGACAAATCTGCTACTGATATGCTTTGCCCTTTGTCAACTAACTTCAAAAAAACAATTGAAAGGACCTAGAGACTTCATAATGCCTTTGCATGGAACAAAATGGTGTTGACTGGTGCCTAGTTCATCTGACCTAGGTCTTTTCATAGCTTGGAACAGAGAGAAAACCATGAAAAATTTACTTTTAAGTCACCAGCCTGAGGGAGACCATTAGTAGTTAGAATACACGAAAAATACACATTCATCGTCATATGCCACTTCAGGCAAACTGAATTCTGAAAAGTCATTCCAAGCAGGTGGATGGAGCCTGAGTTGATGGCTGGCCATGGTGGGAAAGAGGCAGAGAGTCCCACAGAACTGACAGAGGTGGAAAAATGCAGAGGGTTCTTCAGGGGTGGCTGTAGGTGGGAGAGGCACAAAAGACCCCACAGAGCTGGCATGGGTAGGAGTGGTACACAGGATCCCACAGGGCTGGCTAGAGGTAAAAGAGGTGCAGATAATTTTGCAGTGCTATGGTACATAAGCCCAAGGAAACTGTGCTGAGAAAGGAGCTGCCTGGGTTATTTTAATCTCCAACCATACTAATCAAGAGGCACCAAAAATTTAGAATAACTCCTTCCTTTCATCTGTTAGTTTCAATGGCCCAAATGATATTGCAGACAGGCCTGCAGAAAGGACTTTAAAGCTGCTCCTAAAATCATGGGAGCTTTTTGAATCTGAAATACTGAAGAGCTGGGGTACTTACCATCAATCTACTAGAAGAGGCAAGGGGAAAGCGTAAGAAGAAAAGCAATATTTAAGGGAAAGCAAAAGAGGGGTAAGCAGTGAGAAGGCACAGAAATGGCTTTAGATAACTGCAGTCTATGCTGGCATAGGATCCAGATATTGACTGACTTTTGGACCACAAAACTTTAGCCAAATCCATGACTTCTGGGGAGGAAATGTTGAATAGAGAAGTTATGAATGAGAGGTGATGATTACTCCAGGTTGTTCTGTCAATTATCAGTTAAATCAGTCCTGCTATTGCGATTACACTGGTGTTTGTCTCCAGCAGCTGGAGGCAAGGAGAGGAAACTAACTGAAATTTGGCATCAAAAAATAGTTCAGACAAATACACCTAGGGCAATAAATATTACAAAGTGGTGGATGGTCTGAAAATACATTATTGCCAGGAGAGCCAGGAAGGGTGGCCAATATGACAGGAATATGTGCCTGGCAGAACAACAAAATGCTGTAGCTGCAAGCCATGTGCATCATGTGAATGAGGCAAAGACTTCTTTTACCTTCTCCAGGAAGGGTCTGTGGGATCAGATCTCAGGTACTATTTACGGATTTGCATTTTTAACAAAAGGGCAGGAAAAACAGAAAAAACAGAGAAGTAAAAGATATTCAGTAAATGATATATAGGCAAAATTGATGGGATTCCCCCTTAAAAAATTGGCAAATCACAGTCAAAAAAGGAGAAAGGGGAGGAAAACTGGGGTCAGAAAGCCAAATAATAAAAATGGAAAAATAAGTTTAAGTATTGTATTTATAAAGCTCCCTCTTCAAGGAAGTGCAAAAACCACTTCACCTCTTTGGGCCTCAATTGTAAAGGTAGGGTTATGGATGACAGGATTGTTAAGGTCTCGCCCGGCCCCAAATATCTGTGCCCTACAATTTTTAAAATTCAGCTTCTTCTAAATCTGGCTCTAACCTCACTTTGGGGAATTCTCTGACATATATCCTATTTCACTCGGCTGGCCCCTTTCCTCACGTCCCCAAAGGTCATCTGCTTATGCTGCACGCTTAGGAACAGCACATTTGCCCTTTTTTTAATTGAGGGAACGAAGATGCTAGAAAGAGAGTGAACTGGAAATAAGAAGCCCTGGCTTCTGGTTCTGACTCTCCTACATAGATGCAGGATGTTTCCCTCAGGTCTAAAGAGCTGGGCCCGATTACATTGTCACTGAGGTTCTTGCCAGCTCTACTTGCTGGTCTCTCTCAACTTCTCAGGCCTTTGCACGAGTTCTCATCAATTAGATGTCTCTCAGCAAGGAGAGGTCAACCACCAAGTGTGGACATGGTGGGGAGGGGTGGTAGGGAGGATGAACTGGGAGATAGGGATTGATGTATGTGTACTGCCATGTGTAAAACAGATAGCTAGAGGGAACCTGCTGTATAGCGCAGGGAGCTCAGCTCCGTGCTCTGTGGTGACGTAGATGGATGGGATGGGGTGTGGGTGGGTGGAGAGGGAGGTCCAAGAGGGGATATATGTATACATGTAGCTGATTCACTTTGTTGTACAACAGAAACTAACACAACATTATAAACCAACTCTACCCCAATTTAAAAAAAAAAAAAGGCCCAGACCTCCTGCATTCCAATTCTCCACCTAATCCATTCACATAAAACATCACAGCTAGAGGTCAGAAAGTGCATGACACACACAAAAAATAGTAACAAAATACTAAAAGACAACTTCCCAGAGAGGTGACTCTCTCCATTACAGACCAGTCTCCAGAGAAACCAGGGGAAGAGTCAACTCCTCTCAGAGAGACTTGAAATGAGATTTGAAAGAAATCAGAAAGAACTGACCATATTCCCTTAGTACTCAGGAGCTGGCCCTACACACTTCCTCATATCTGAAGTCCGTAGCAGTCATTGCTGTCTAACGCTGACTTGGAAACCTCTAGAGACATCCTTTACAACTCTGCCCAGCAGCTTCCCATTTTCTCCATGTCATCCCTGCAGCCTGTGGGCCACTCTGCACCCTACATTCCTGCCAGGTGTCCTGTCAGGCAAAGCTGGTTTATTCAAGGTCATGCTGGCAGCTGAGCCCAAGAGCCTGCTGCCTGTGTTGTTAACCTTGCCAAGTTGAACAGCATCTATTTTTTTTCTTCAATCATTCCTAGAAATATCAATTCTGGAAAACTCTGTTTTCCCACATAAGGTTTTGGCAGCCAATCCTCAGCAGTTACCTCATTCTTTGCTCTGCTGCCAGCTGAAAGAATGCACCAGAAAAAAATTGTGCACCTGTAGGGAGAACAAATGCACGGAGAGTGAAGGATTGTATTGTCTCTTCCTCCTGATAGGGTTATGTAGGAAATGTCTTCATGGAGTTAAAGCACATTAGTGCAGCTGGAGACCTGAAAGTCCACCTAGCCCAAATCCCTCATTTCACATGCAAGGAAACTGAGGCTGGGCAGAGGAAAGTCTCATCTGCAGGTTATAGCTAAAAATATTTGCAAATATATGAATGAATAGATGAATGAAATAGAGAAATTCAGAAATGGAATTGGGAGAACAAAATATACAGTTGTGGAGCAAAAAGGCCAGAGGAAGAACGAGCGATAAAAGATCTCTGTCACTATATGCCTTAGTCAGTTTGAGCTGCTATAACAGAACACAGTAGACTGGGTAACTTATAAACAATAGAAATTGATTTCTCACAGTTCTGGAGGCTGGGAAGTCCAAGATCAGTGTCTGGTGAGGGTGTGTTTTCTTGTTCACAGATCACCATCTTCTTCCTGTGTTCTCACATGGCAAAAGGGGTAAAAGAACACTCTGGGGTCTTTTTTATAAGGGCACTAATCCCATCATGAGGGCTCCATCCTCACAACTTAATCACCCTCAAAGGCCCCACCTCCTACTACCATTATATTAGGGGTTAAGTTTTCAACATATGCATGCTGAGGGGACACAAACATTCGGTCCATAACATTAAGTAAATATATCCACTCCTCTCAGGTTAAAATATAGCTACTAGTCATCATTCCTTATTTTTGGTCCAGACAGCATCTTCTGAAAATAAGTTGTTCATGACTCTTCTGTATTATTGACAATTAATCATAAAGTGAGAGCTTGAGAGAGCCTTAAGAAGCATATGGTTACATCCTCATATTTTAGAGATGAGAGACTAAGATTTGAAAAAAGTAAAATGGCTTTCCCAGAATATCCAAAAGCTATAGAATGATCACAAAAAGAAAAAGCAATATAGACAGACCTTGATCAACTTGTCCCTGAACATTTTATTCCTACTGACATAAGTCCAAAACACACATGTGCACACATGCATACCCATACACCCACACCTACTGTAGGTATAAAAAGTTACTAAATATACTACTTCAATAGCTGGGATTTTACAAGTTGACTTTTCACAAGGTGCTTGTGGTTTCTTAAAATGTGTTAGGCTCTCTTCTCTTCTAAGATTTTAAAAATTTAACATGGAACTTAAACATAAAAAGGCTGAATTGGTCAAGACAGTTACTGCACAGTTACTTTATACCATCAAATCTAAATTACGGGAAGTGAATTCAAGCCTGGAATAAAGTGCTGCCAAATCAGCTCACTTTGGTCAATAGTGGTCAAACAAGGTGATCAGAAGCCAAAGTGGCCACCGTGAGGCCTTGCTGAAGTTGCACCAGTGGGTGTCCATCTCTGCACCTGATTAGATGGAATTCCTATTGAATTCAGTAGGAACTAAGAACTGAGGCCAGTTAGGAAGAATTAAAAACTAGATCCTACTAGCAGATCTGGTAGGCAGTAAAGCAGCACCATTCTCACTGCTATTCACTGGGCCTTGACTTGTGACAAGTTACTAAACTGATAACTCAGAGAGTCCATGATACACACCCCCAACCCCTGGAGAAAATGTGTTCTTCCAGATGCTCAGTGAGAAAACTAAGGGGTGCCCTCGAGGAGTTCTATGGGCCTTACCCAGGGGGTCCATTCTTGCAGGGCCTTGTTTATCTTCCTCCTCCGATATCCTCTCCTCTCATCATCAGCACCAACACTCACTGCATAGGAGTGTGCTGGGAATTGAGTTGGACACTATGCTGGAGACTTCTGTCATGGGATTGATAATCTAATGAGAGCCAAAACATGTACACAAAAGGCTATATAATTATACACCTAGAATAACCAAAGCACCAAATAAGTTAGTGAATCAGTAATAATTATGGAGTTCAGAGAAGTTCCCAGAGGGCATTGTGATAACTTACAGTGGATTATGAGGCTCTTCCTTTGCAGAGATTTAAAATATTTTTCCACGTTTGAGTTTTATGTTTTATTATATAGGGTAGGTTTACGGTTTACCCTCGTTATAATAAGAGAGGAGGACAAAAGAAGAAGAATCTAGAACAAAGAGTAAGAATTTGAATTCTGAAACATGGAGTACTTGAGCACCTATTATGTGGCAGGCACATAAAAAGAAAATGAAACATAATATACAGTGGAATAACTGAACCCCACCCTACGGGTTAAATCTTAGCTGAAGGGCAAGTATGTATGGCTAGGATGGGATCCTTGGATGGATGCCAACAATGCCATAAGCAAACCTGAGCAGAGCCAGGTGGAGGCCAATGAATAGAACAGTGAGGAAGAACATGATTACCCCCAAAGAAGTAGAGCAAAGAGCCTTGTAATAAGATATTGTACGTTATGGGGGCTAGAGATGTAGGCAGACCAGAGTAGACAACTAAGAAAAGAAGGCTAAGAAGGGCACACATGGAGGTGGGAATGAGAAATTATCTAAGAGATGCTATCTAAAAACTCAACGGGTTAAACAAGGATGAGAAAGATGTAAATAAAATGGGACCAGGAAGGAAGGAAGGAAGGAGGTTCACTCCTTCTCAGACCAGACACGACAGCATCAGATAAGGGCTCCATAAAAGCTTCCTTTTATCTGCATTTGTTCCCCATACGATGGGGACATCCTTTCCCTCTCAAGGGAAAAAAATGGATGCAGGAATCTGACACCAAGCTACAAATGAGTCTTGGGAGTAAATTATCGAACCAATTGTGCCCCAGGACTTCCCTCTGTGACCTGGCGATAGACATGGTAAACAGTGTCAACTCTCAGAAATCCTGCTCACAGGGGCCAATACTGTAATTATATATAAGTGTGCATAACTCCTATAATTGCTTCCCAAGAAGAAATGTTCAAAAGGGAATAAGAAAAAATCCTATAGTAAGATAGTATTTATTTATAAAAAGAAAATATCTACTTCCATAGTTCGATCTTGAAGAAGGATTCAGCAATATTATGGCAATGAATTGTAGAGCTAACACATCATGCCTAGGAGTTATGATAACTCGGTCCCCATGAGTCTCAATTAGCTAAAAGATTAGTCCTTGCTCAGCATGCATAGGTGATTCATTCTTACTTAACAATAACTAACTGTATCTCTGGGTTATGTGATTTATCAAAATGACTGTATTCTAAACAGAAGGATGAAAAGAACCAAAAATAACCAAGGAGTATCTGGGTGTTGCATGTTTGCATGTTTTCTCGCACCTTTAACCTAAAATATATTTCTTGCAAAAGTGTTTTCCAGTTGTTCAACAACACAAAACTTCCCATGGCCACCAGGCCCATTGTTTGCATTGCTAGTCCCTGGAGGCAGCATGGAAAAAGGGAAAGGAAGCAGCTAGCCAGCCCTTCAACAAAGTCCTAGCTCTATCACTTAGTTTTAAGTATTAATTGTTAATAGTTACTTAGCTCCTAAAATTCCTAGTCCTGGAGAAATTGCTTTATCAATATTATGCTACAATAACTCTATAAGTACTATTCTTGTTCCCATTTCACAGATGAGAAAACTGAGACATAGAAAATTTAGTAACTTGGCCAAGGTCACAGTAAGTGATGGAGCCAGGATTTGGTCCTATCTCTGTGTCATGTCTCTTAATCCTTATGTCATGCGACCTCTTCTCTCTTGGATTTAGACTCTGAGCAACATAGGTCCTCTGGGGCTCAGTTTCTTCATAAATAATGTGGAGAATATATTATCTCCCTTGCAGAACTGATGGGAAAATTAAAGGAGATAATACATGTAAAGGGTTTAGCATAGTCCCTGACCCGTAATATGTAATCATTAAATAGTAACTATTACTGTATTTGATAATGGTTGTTTCATAATCTCTAAGACTTCCCTGATAAAATGTTCACTACTTAAGTTATATAGGTACATTTTCATCAATAAGAATAAAGTTATTAGTACAGCTTTTCATTAATAGGAGAATCACAATTTCCATTTAATTTCTATTGCCTACGTATCTTGAGAACAAAGTCAAATGCTCAACTCATCAGTGCCGGGCTGCCAAATGAATAGGAAATAAACCTTGATCTCAGCCTTATAATCTAAATATAGTAGTCCTCCCTTATCTGCAGGAAATACATTTTCAGACCCCTAGTGCATGCCTGAAACCACAGAATAGTACCAAACCCTAAATATACTACATATACTTTTTTTTCTATACATACATAAATATGATAAAATTTAATTTATAAATTAGTCACAGTACAAGATTAACAATAACTAATAATAAAATAGAACAATTATAACAATATACTATAATAAAAGCTATGTGAATGTCGTCTCTGCAAAAATATTGTGCAAATTTAATGCCTTTTCCATCTTTTTTCTTTTAAATTAGTTTTATTAGTTATATATTTTATAGAAATTAATGTATATATGTTAATCCCAATCTCCTAATTCATCCCCCCACACCCCTACCACTGCTTTCCACACTTGGTGTCCATACATTTGTTCTCTACATCTGTGTTTCTATTTCTCCCTTGCAAACCGGTTCATCTGTGTCATTTTTCTAGATTCCACATATATGTGTTAATATACGAGATTTGTTTTTCTCTTTCTGACTTACTTCACTCTATATGACAGTCTCTAGGTCCATCCACGTCTCTACAAATGACCCAATTTCATTCCTGTTTATGGCTGAGCAATATTCCATTGTATATATGTACCACATCTTCTTTATCCATTTGTCTGTCGATGGACATTTAGGTTGCTTCCATGTCCTGCCTATTGTAAATAGTGCTGCAATGAATACTGGGGCGCATGTGTCTTTTTGAATTACGATTTTCTCTGGGTATATGCCCAGTGGTGGGAATGCTGGGTCATATGGTAATTCTAGTTTTAGTCTTTTGAGGAAACTCCATACTGTTCTCCATAGTGGTTGTATCAATTTACATTCCCACCGAGAATGCAAGAGGGTTCCCTTTTCTCCACACCCTCTCCAGCATCTGTTATTTATAGATTTTCTGATGATGCCCATTCTAACCAGTGTGAGGTGATAGCTCATTGTAGTTTTGATTTGCATTCCTCTAATAATTAGTGATGTTGAGAGCTTTTCATGTGCCTCTTGGCCATCTGTATGTCTTCTTTGGAGAAATATTCCTTTAGGTCTTCTGCCCATTTTTTGATTGGGTTGTTTGTTTTGTTAATATTGAGCTGCATGAGCTGTTTATATATTTTGGAGATTAATCCTTTGTCCGCTGATTCACTTGCAAATATTTTCTCTCACTGTGAGGGTTATTTTTTTGTCTACTTTATAGATACCTTTGCTACGCAGAAGGTTTTAAGTTTCATTAGGTCCCAAATGTTAATTTTTGTTTTTATTTCCATTACTCTAGGAGGTGAATCAAATAAAGAACTTGCTGTGATTTATGTCAAAGAGTGTTCTTCCTATGTTTCCCCTGAAGTTTTATAGTGTCCGGGCTTACATTTAGGTCTTTAAACCATTTTGAGTTTATTTTTGTGTGTGGTGTTAGGGAGTGTTCTAATTTCATTCTTTTATATGTAGCTGTCCAGTTTTCCCAGCACCACTTATTGAAGAGACTGCCTTTTGTCCACTGTATATCCTTGCCTCCTTCGTCATAGATTAGTTGACCATAGGTGTGCGGGTTTATCTCTGAGCTTTCTATCCTGTTCCATTGATCTATATTTCTGTTTTTGTGCCAGTACCATATTGTCTTGATTACTGTAGCTTTGTAGTACAGTCTGAAGTCAGGGAGTCTGATTTCTCCAGCTCCGTTTTTTTCCCTCAAGATTGCTTTTGCTATTTTGGGTCTTTTGTGTCTCCACACAAATTTTAAGATTTTTTGTTCTAGTTCTATAAAAAATGCCATTGGTAATTTGATAGGGATTGCATTGAATCTGTAGATTACTTAGGGTAGTATAGTCATTTTCACAGTATTGATTCTTCCAACCCAAGAACATGGAATATCTATCTGTTTGTGTCATCTTTGATTTCTTTCATCAGTGTCTTATAGTTTTCTGAGTACAGGTCTTTTACCTCCTTAGGTAGGTTTATTCCTAGGTATTTTATTATTTTTGTTGCAATGGTGAATGGGATTGTTTCCTTAATTTCTCTTTCTGATCTTTTGTTGTTAGTGTACAGGAATGCAAGAGATTTCTGTGCATTAACTTTGTATCCTGCAACTTTACAAAATTCATTGATTAGCTCTAGTAGTTTTCTGGTGGCTTCTTTAGGATTATCTATGTATAGTAGCATGTCTTTTGCAAACAGTGACAGTTTTACTTCTTTTCCAATTTGGATTCATTTTATTTCTTTTCCTACTCTGATTGCTGTGGGTACGACTTCCAAAACTACATTGAATAACAGTGGCGAGAGTGGACATTCTTGTCTTGCTCCTAATCTTAGAAGAAATGTTTTCAGTTTTTCACAATTGAGAATGATGTTTGCTGTGGTTTTTGTCTTATATGGCCTTTATTATGTTGAGGTAGGTTCCCTCTATACCTACATTCTGGAGAGTTTTTATCATAAATGGGTGTTGAATTCTGTCAAAAGTTTTTTTTGCATCTATTGAGATGATCATATGGTTTTTATTCTTCAATTTGTTAATATGGTGTATCACATTGATTGATTTGCATATACTGAAGAATTCTTGCATCCCTGGGATAAATCCCACTTGATCCTGGTGTATGATCCTTTAAATGTGTTGTTGAATTCTGTTTGCTAGTATTTTGTTGAGGATTTTTGCATCTATATTCGCCAGTGATACTGGTCTTTAATTTTCTTTTTTTGTAGTATCTTTGTCTGGTTTTGGTATCAGGGTGATGGTGGCCTCATAGAATGAGTTTGGGAGTATTCCTTCCTCTGCAATTTTTTTGGAAGAGTTTGAGAAGGATGGGTGTTAGCTCGCCTCTAAATGTTTGATAGAATTCACCTGTGAAGCCATCTGGTCCTGACTTCTGTTTGTTGGAAGATTTTTAATCACAGTTTCGATTTCATTACTGGTTATTGGTCTGTTCCTATTGTCTATTTCTTCCTGGTTCAGTCTTGGAAGGTTATACCTTTCTAGGTATTTGTCCTTTTCTTCCAGCCTGTCTATTTTATTGGCATAGAGTTGCTTGTAGCAGTCTCTTATGATGCTTTTTATTTCTGCTGTGTCCGTTGTAACTCCTCCTTTTTCATTTCTAATTTTATTGATTTGGGTCCTCTCTCTCTTTTTCTTGATGAGTCTGGATAAAGGTTTATCAATTTTGTTTATCTTCTCAAAGAACCAGCTTGTAGTTTTATTGATCTTTGCTATTGTTTTCTTTGTTTCTCTTTCATTTATTTCTGCTCTGATTTTTATGATTTCTTTCCTTCTGCTAACTTTTTATTTTTTTAATTCTTTCTCTAATTGCTTTAGGTGTAAGGTTAGGTTGTTTAGTTGAGATTTTTCTTGTTTCTTGAGGTAGGATAGTATTGCTATAAACTTCCCTCTTAGAACTGCTTTTGCTGCATCCCATAGGTTTTGGATCATCGTGTTTTTGCTGTCATTTGTCTCTAGGTAATTTTTTATTTCCTCTTTTTTTTTTTTTTCGGTATGCAGTCCTCTCACTGTTGTGGCCTCTCCCGTTGCAGAGCACAGGCCCCGGATGCGCAGGCTCAGCAGCCATGGCTCAAGGGCCCAGCCGCTCCGCAGCATGTGGGATCCTCCCAGACTGGGGCATGAACCCGTGTCCCCTGCATCCGCAGGCAGACTCTCAACCACTGTGCCACCAGGGAAGCCCTTTTATTTCCTCTTTGATTTCTTCAGTGATATCTTGGCTATTTAGTAATATATTGTAGAGCTTCCATGTGTTTGTGTTTTTTTACATTTTTTTCCCTGTAATTGATTTCTAATCTCATAGCCTTGTGGTCAGAAAAGATGCTTGATATGATTTCAACTTTCTTAAATTTACCAAGGTTTGATTTGTGACCCAAGAAGTGATCTATCCTGGAGAATGTTCCATGTGCACTTGAGAAGGAAGGGTAATCTGCTGTTTTTGGATGGAATGTCCTATAAATATCCATTGAATCTATCTGGTCTATTGTGTCATTTAAAGCTTGTGTTTCCTTATTAATTTTCTGTCTGGATGATCTGTCCATTGCTGTAAGCGAGGTGTTAATATCCACGATTATTGTGTTACTCTTGATTTCCTCTTTTATAGCTGTTATCATTTGCCTTATGTATTGAGGTGCTCCTATGCTGGGTGCATAGATATTTACAATTGTTACATCTTCTTCTTGGCTTGATCTGTTGATCATTATGTCGTGTCCTTCCTTGTCTCTTGTAACATTATTTTAAAGTCTAATTTATCTGATATGAGTATTGCTATTCCACCTTTCTTTTGATTTCCATTTGCATGGAATATCTTTTTCCATCCCCTCACTTTCAGTCTGTACGTGTCCCTAGGTCTGAAGTGGGTCTCTTGTAGATGGCATATATATGGATCTTGTTTTTGTATCCATTCAGCTAGCCTGTGTCTTTTGGTTGGAGCCTTTGATCCATTCACATTTAAGGTAATTATCGATATGTATATTCCTATGACCATTTTCTTCATTGTTTTGTGTTTGTTTTTGTAGGTCATTTTCTTCTCTTGTGTTTCCCACTTAGAGAAGTTCCTTTACCATTTGTTATAGAGCTGGTTTGGGGCTGCTGAATTCTCTTACCTTTTGCTCATCTCTAAAGCTTTTGATTTCTCCATCGAATCTGAATGAGATCCTTGCCAGATAGAGTAATCTTGGTTGTAGGTTCTTCCCTTTCATCAGTTTGAATATATTGTACCACTCCCTTCTTGCATGTACAGTTTCTGCTGAGAAATCAGCTGTTAACCTTATGGGAGTTCCCTTGTATGCTGTTGTTTTTCCCTTGTTGCTTTTAATAATTTTTCTTTGCCTTTAATTTTTGTCAAATTGATTACTATGTGTCTTGGTGTGCTTCTCCTTGGGTTTATCCTGCCTGCGAGTCTCTGCACTTCTTGGACTTGGGTGGTTATTTCCTTTCCCATGTTAGGGAAGTTTCGACTAAAGTCTCTTCAAATATTTTCTCGGGTCCTTTCTCTCTCTCTTCTCCTTCTGCGACCCCCTATAATGTGAATGTTGGGGCATTTAATATTGTCCCAGAGGTCTCTTAGGCTGTCTTCATTTCTCTTCATTCTTTTTTCTTTATTCTGTTCCACGGCAGTGAATTCCACCATTCTGCCTTCGGGGTCACTTATCCGTTCTTCTGCCTCAGTTATTCTGATATTGATTCCTTCTTTTGTATTTTTCATTTCAGTTATTGTATTGTTCATCTCTGTTTGTTTGTTCTTTAATTCTTCTAGGTCTTTGTTAAACATTTCATGCATCTTCTTGATTTTTGCCTCCATTCTTTTTCCGAGGTCCTGGATCATCTTCACTATCATTATTCTGAGTACTTTTTCTGGAAGGTTGCCTATCTCCAGTTCATTTAGTTGTTTTTCTGGGGTTTTATCTTGTTCTTTCATCTGATACATAGTCCTCTGCCTTTTCATTTTGTCTGTTTTTCTGTGAATGTGGTTTTTGTTCCACAGGCTGCAGGATTGTAGTTCTTCTTGCTTCTGCTGTCTGCCCTCTGGTGGATGAGGCTATCTAAGAGGCTGTGCAAGCTTCCTGATGGGAGAGACTGGTGGTGGGTAGAGCTGGGTGTTGCTCTGGTGGGCAGAGCTCAGTAAAACTTTAATCCACTTGTCTGCTGATGGGTGGGGCTGAGTTCCCTCCCTGTTGGTTGTTTGGCCTGAGGTGACTCAGCACTGGAGACTACAGGCCCTTTGATGGGGCTAACGGCAGACTCCAGGAGGGCTCACACCAAGAAGTACTTCCCAGAATTTCAACTGCCAGTGTCCTTGTCCCCTCGGTGAGCCACAGCCACCCCTTGCCTCTGCAGGAGACCTTCCAACACTAGCAGGTAGGTCTAGTTCAGTCTCCTATGGGGTCACTGCTCCTTCCTCCTGGGTCCTGATGCACACACTACTTTGTATGTGCCCTCCACGAGTGGAGTCTCCATTTCCCCCAGTCCCGTTGAAGTCCTACAATCAAATCCCACTAGTCTTCAAAGTCTGATTCTCTGGGAATTCCTCCTCCTGTTGCCAGACCCCTAGGTTGGGAAGGCTGACGTGGGGCTCAGAACCTTCACTCCAGTGGGTGGACTTCAGTGGTATAATTTTTCTCCAGTTTGTGAGTCACCAACCCAGCAGTTATGGGATTTGATCTTACTGTGATTGCGCCCCTCCTTCCATCCCATTGTGGCTTCTCCTTTGTCTTTGGGTGTGGCGTATCTGTTTTTGGTGAGTTCCAGTGTCTTCCTGTTGATGACCGTTCAGCAGTTAGTTGTGATTCTGGTGCTCTCGCAAGAGGGAGTGAGCACACGTCCTTCTACTCTGCCATCTTGAACCCAACATCTGCCTTCTCCATCTTAATTAAGCACTAATCACTCACTGTGGCCACAACTCTTGCAGTTTGAGGTGCAACAGCAAAACTAGAAGAAATTTCTTTTTCCTTCACAATTTAATGGATAGAAAATTTGTTCTTACTGTAGATCTTAGCAACCTCCTCATATGACTTTTTTTTCTTTCATTATTAAGTTGAAAACTTTCACCTTTTCACTTAAAGGAAGCATTTTATGACTTCTCTTTGGCATACCTGAATTGCCAGCATCACCACTTTTTGTGCTTTGGGGCTATTGTTAAGTAAAATAAGGGTTACTTGAACAGGAGGACTGCGATACTCTGACAGATGATCTGATAACCAAGACAGCTGCTAAATGACTAACGGGTGGGATACTCTGGACAAAAAGATGATTCACATCCGGGGCAGCATGGGGCAGGATGTAGGCAAACGGCACAAGATTTCATCATGATAATAAGAACAGAGTGCAATTTAAAACTTCTGAGTTGTTTATTTCTAGAATATTCCATTTAATATTTTTGGACTGTGGATGACCGTGTGTTACTGAAACTGCCGAAAGCAAAACTACAAATAAGGTAGGGGGACTACTGTAACCAAAAACAGTGGCTTATATTGACCCTGAAACCACATATCACTCAACAGAAATATAAGTGAATTGGCAGCTATTGGACCAAATTTCCTGTGAGAGACATTGTTGCCTACTCAACAGCAATAACCAACCCGCCCCCACCACACTCTGTCCCTCTTCCTCTCCTCCTTTCTTGCTAAGAGAAATCAGATTTTATTCAGGGGATCCATGGCCGTAGGCTCCAAAGAGGTGAGGACCCTTCCAGCCCCAAGTGGAGAATCATGATTGACCTAAGCTAATGATGGTGTTCCCATTCCCCACAGGAAGTCTCTCAGGGGACGTAGAGAAAAGACTTTTCACTTTTGAAAATAAACATTCAAAGAGAAATTTCCCTTTCTGCATTTGCATGTTACACTTGCAACTACAATGGCTAGTTTGAGCTCTTAAAGGGAAACCAAGAAGATAAATCAATATGGTAAGAATGTCAGAGCAGAAGGATAGAGAGAACACGAGTCCTTGATGAAACACTAAAGATAATAAACCCAGGGACTTTCCTGGTGGCGCAGTGGTTAAGAATCTGCCTGCCAATGCAGGGGACAGAGCCCTGGTCCAGGAAGATCCCACATGCTGTGGAGCAACTAAGCCCGTGCGCCACAAATACTAAGCCTGCGTTCTAGAGCCTGCGAGCCACAACTACTGAAGTCCACATGCCCTAGAGCCTGTGCTCTGCAACAAGAGAAACCACTGCAAGGAGAAGCCCACGCACCACAACTAAGAGTAGCTCCCACTCGCCCCAACTAGAGAAAGCCTGCGCACAGTAACGAAGACCCAATGCAGCCAATAAATAAATAAATAAATTTATTAAAAAAAAATAAATAAATAAAGGTAATAAACCCAGAATGTACCCTAACAAGAAACCCTCCAGACTTCCTGTTAGTGGGCTACTTAATTTACACATTGTTTAAACCATTTGAGTTGGATCTTCTGTTATCTGAAGCTGAATGGGTCTTAACTGATATCCTAACCCAGAAGACTTTGTCTTAGTTAAGACCAAGGAGTCCAAGATAACAGAGACAGTCCAACTTTCTTGATTCTATGATTCCTACTAAAGTCATATGACTAAAGGGAGAAGGAGAAACAGCAAAGTAGTACTGTCGTCCCTTGTTTACCACCAGGGATTGGTTCCAGGATGCCCTGTGAATGCTCAAGTCCCTTACATAAAATGGCTTAGTATAGTTGGGGCCCTTCATCCACGTATTGCGGGTTCAATCAACAACAAAATCAAACCCACGGCTGGTTGAATCTGCGGTTGCGGAACCCACCAATCCCGAGAGTGGACTGTACAAAGAAAGGGGAGGAACTGAGGAACTAGGAGAAATTCTCAGGTCCTGACCGTCTTCTAGTTACTGACTTTTCCTTCCCATATTCATTCCACCTCTCTTGACTAGCTACTAGCCCACATCAATCTACTCATGTTAGACCTGCTTATAGATATCCCCAGAATGTTGTGGGACCTCAGATTCAGTTGCAATCCTGTAAAAAATTGTTCCCGAACTGATACATCTCCTGAGTAACTATGTCATTGCTGAAATGCACCTTCTCTCACCCTATACACAAATGTAAAGTGTCATCCCCAACTGGCTTTCATTGAGCTTTCACAGGACTGGTGATATCTGGAAAGCAACTCGGTCAGGTTGCAGTAGGGTTGGGTGAGCTGCCCACGAACCACTAGGTGTGTCCCTTTGATCCTGCTGAGTGGCAGCAAGAGAAACTGTTGCCTGAGTGGGCACAGCCATGGAGGGTGAAGTACAGGACTAAATGAAAATGAGGGAAAAAGCAGAGACTAACAGTAACAGCCTCCATTTATCAGGGGCGAGTGCATGGTTGTCATGAGCAGCTGTTCTCTTCGTCTAATGACAGGCAGCAGGATTATATCTCGGAACAAAATGCCCCACAGTACAGTTTGCGAAAATAAAAACATGCTATGGAAGGACATTACAAAAATCTTCTCTGGAGACATATATATGTGTGTGTGTATATATATCTTCATTATATATGTATGTATGTGTATGTGAAGAGAGAGAGAGAGAGATACGGATTCCACATACATGTAAAATGAAAGAGGCAATACTTAAATACAGTCCTGCAGTAGGGATAGACAAGTCATTCCCCAGTCCTATTAATCTGTGATATACTATATCCAAAAGACACATTCTACTCCCATCATGAATAATCCTTGCACTGGTTAGTCAATTCCTTTCTTCACAGGCTTGACGAAAGAACTCTCCCTGCCATTTCAGCTGCACTTCTTCCTTACCACTGCTTCTCATATCTTCTTTGTTTCCCTGGGTCTCCGATTTCATCCTTTCCCCCTCTCTTCTTAATCCATCATTCTTTGTGAGACACTGTTGGCTGAGCCCTGCACAATAGGCCTTGTCTCACCCTATTTACCATGCCCAGTAAATCTATTAGTCTCAGTACACCATCAGCTTTTAAAAGTGCCCCTTTCACAGGCTCCCTTCTTACCTGTTCTAATGACATTGTTCCCTCTCCCACTGCCCTTTGAACACTCATGTCATTAAGCTCCAATTTCACTTTGCTTTTGATAATGACAAGATGGCTGCCCTCTATAATCTTACTCCAGAGCCTAACACAGAGGACCTGTACAGCAGTGGCCACAAGAGATACCTATTGATTGCTCCCTTTGCCTCTCCTTCTTCTAGGTCCCAGGGCTGCTGTTGGTATTTGTCCAGTCTAAGTTAGTTCACACATATGGTTTTAATTGGTCATTCCACTGACACAGGACGGTGGATATTCTGAATGACATGAGCATTTCCTCACACCCCCTTTCCTCCTAAGCACTGTGATCAGATGTTCAGATCCCATTTGTTCCCTCAAATACGAACTTAGTATATTTCATCTGCCGGGGTCTGAGCTAGAGATCCAGTCCCTTCCGCAAGGAGATTCCCATCTGGGAAGAGGGGATGAGAAGGTGAACCTGCTGACCAGCAATTACGTTATAAGAAACTAATTGCTTTATCCAGGCCAGAGGGACTCCAATCACACTGGTTTCCATTTTGTGCTGTACTAAAAATAGTCAAAGTGGACTGCACCAAAATAAGGACGGACCTTGGTTCAAAACCTGGTTCAGGTTATTCAGGTTGAGTAACCCGAGGCAAATCACTTACGGTTTCAACAAAGCCTCAGGGTCCTCAGCTCTGAAGGCAAATAACAGTAACATCTGCCTCCCAGGAGCTACTGTGAGGATGAAATGGAACAACACCCGGGAAGGTTGCTAGCCTAGCACGTGATGCTCCATCTTTGTTAACTGGGGTGCAGGTACTTTTTGTATTTGCCAGAAAACCTCTGATTTCTGAGGCCTAGTATTCCTCCATTAAACTGTTTTTCCTAGTAACCTAGAACTGGTGATTTTTCGAGGAGGGTGGTTTTATTTGAATAAATGCGTGAGTTAAACTAGCTTCAATGTGACTTGGGTTGAGGCAGCTCAGTGAATTCACCAGCAGCACCTTACCTCCAGAGTACAAGTTACCCAGGAGATTTTAGGCACAGGGAAATTAGAGTCTCTTCTGGGAATTTATTTACATCATAAAGTGGAGCTGGATTTATTACCATTGACAGGCTCAAAGGGAGCCAGGGGCCTGAACAGCAAGAGGGTTCTAGGTCAGGAGAAAGCCTGACCTAGTATTAACAGACTTTCTATGGACGCCTCACTTCCACTGCCTGAGCACCAAAGCCCTTGAACCCATCTCCTGCTGCATTTCATTGTGACAGAAGACCCCCACCTCCACTCCCAAGTGAAGGGGCTTTTGCAAAAAATTCTCCCCACATATCACCATCCCAATGACTGCACCAATCAATTGAAGGGCAATGAAAAATGATTACTGAGCCATATACAGACCACCCCAGAATTTTTAATTACAGATCATACAAGGAAAACAGAACTTCTTTTGTTTTGCTTGTATTAAGGATAATCTTATCAGGAATGTCAGGAAAAAAGTAATACCGCTGTCAAAAGACTATTCAATGCCCCATTCAGTCACTTTTTCAGAATTCAGAGTGTTGGCACATATTTAAAAACCTAATACAGAAGAAATGCATAACTTAGAGAGCTCAGGTGCTAAATTAGCAGAGGCTGAGGAAAAGAATGAGTCAGGGAAATGATTCCCCAGAATGTAACCTAGCCTTTAGCCCCAACTTTTCCAACTCTTGTCAATGCGCCGAAGCCTGGTGTTGATGTTAAAATCATCTGACAGCTTGTAACTCAACTATAAGCAGTTAGACATAAGCTACAAGTGTCTATTTTTACACACCAGTAGCAATTCCCCCAGGAACCCCAGCTTTCCTTTCAGCCTGCTCTTCTGTCATCCCCGAGAACCATTTTCTCCTATGGATGTTCTATTCTCTTGTTGGATGCCTTTAGAAAGTTGCCTTCCAGTTCCTAATTACCTCAAGCAGCTGCCTAATGCAGCTTCCAGACTCAAACCACTGTGGAGTATCCATTATAACACTCAGCACTATCACTGACTGGTGTCGAGAGAGAGGGATTGCTTCTGTGCCTGTCAGGAAAACAACAGTTGCTGTATTCATTGGCCTCCCAGGAAACTAGGATGCCTTGCCATTGTGCACAGGATTTTCCCCCAGGCGCTGTGGCTGATGAGCCATCCAGCACACCAAAGAGGAATGGCTTTATTCTGCTCTCTGCTCTCCTTGGCAGGGGTTACATCATTTGCTCCAGTACCATCAACAAGTCTATATATACACGGCCTACAGAAAACATTTTATAAGCCAAAAGCAGTTATGACAAACACGATTAAGACAATGTTCTCTAGGTAACACAACACAGTGCCCAGACCCCAGGCCATGGCTTACTTATTTCAGGAACGATTCCAATTACCAAAAGGCACTCAATAAAGACTTGGGGATTAAGTGATTCCTTGATTGGTCTGGCATTCATCTATTAAATATTCTGAAATCTGCATTTTGATATAAGAGGGTGGGGTTTTCACAACAGTGGTGTTTGCTGCCAGGGCATTAGCTTGCCCACATTTTACAAGAAGGGAGGTATTATCACTGAGGTTTCTTTGTTTCCTCACACAAAAAAAATAGAAAAGCTGCCAAAAGAAAAAAAAAAGGAATTATTAAGAGAGGAAAGGAAAGATGTTTTTGTGGGATTTGTCTTTCATCATTAAAAAAAAATCAACATTTTACCTGTACTGTTAGTGGCAGTTTATACCCAGGTGCCATTTAATTTGAGACCTATTTTTAAAAAGTGGTTGACAATTAATTGCTAGTGTTTCAAACTCACTATTCAACCATCTCTTCCTTTCTTTTCATTAATGGTTTCAGAAAACAATCCAGTGTCAGGGGAAAGTTTTGAAAGGGCAGGATTGTTTAATGAGAATAAACATGGAAAACGGTATTCCAATTTGAAAATGTAAGTCTACTGGATGCTACTATTTCTCCCTTAAAGCACCTATTAGGATCAACCTTCGAACACTGAGTTCTCCCAACATTGAGCTCACTTCACCTGGTAATTGGGGGTAACTTCTACTTTGTGAATTTTACAGAAAATAAAGAGAGCCAGAGCAGCCTGCCCTCCCTGGGAAGCACCCACATTGACCGGGCATCACAGAATAGGTTAATTTGCTTTGGGAAGGTTATCCAACACTTGATTCTCTGATAGTCATCTTTTGTGTGAATTTCTAGGATAACCTGAAATTTTAACTCCAAGGTTTCTAGGAGTCTGTTATATCAGTGAGATGGAAAGAACATTGAATAGGTTGCTGCAAGATCTGAGTCCTGGTGCCTCCATTCAAGACACTTAATCTTCCTGAGACTCAGAGTCCTCACCTATAAAATTAAGGACCAGAACTAAAGTCTCTCACCTCCACTTCAGCCCTTTTCCATGATTCCTCCCTAAGGCACCACAGATGGTGTGGCTAGGGAGAGAAGAGGAAACAGAAAGAAGGGAGGTGAGAGTGCAGGCAGTTGCCCTAGTTACTGAGCACCTCCCAGGAGGTCATTTTCCCTTCCATTAATCTCTTATCTCATTTTCACCAAGGGGGTGGAATGATTCACAGGGAAATAGGATTCTACACACTGTCATATGTAGTAGGAGCTTAGTTACTTGAACTAAGGAGCCCAACTGCGTTTTCAAGAGGCCCTCAGTCATAACAGAACTAGCTCTCCTTTCTGTGAAAGGATGGAATTACTAACAAACACTTCTAAAATGCACACTTTGTGATATAGTCTTCTCCTGCCATGACCAATGATGTGTATCTGAGAAATACCTGTTCAGGACAAGGGCAGACTTGGTACAGCCTGGACAAGACTAAATTCCTGAAGCTATATCTTCAGCTGAGGCCCCATTAGCAGGGAACCATCCTGAGGCAGAGGATCAGGCAAATTCATAAGACAAAGGAGGGCAGAGGGCTTCCCTGGTGGCGCAGTGGTTGAGAGTCCGCCTGCCGATGCAGGGGACACGGGTTCGTGCCCCGGTCCGTGAAGATCCCACATGCCGCGGAGCGGTTGGGCCCGTGAGCCATGGCCGCTGAGCCTGCGCGTCCGGAGGCTGTGCTCCGCAACGGGAGAGGCCACAACAGTGAGAGGCCCGCGTACCGCAAAAAAAAAAAAGAGAGGGCAGAGAAAGAACAAGGGAAGGAGAAAAAGAGAGAGAGAGGAGAAAGACACAGGAGAGAGACAGAAAAGAAAGATATAGGAGAGATAGAGAAAGGGAGAGAGAGAGAGAGGAAGAGAGGGAAAAAGAAGGAGAGACTGGGGGCACAGGGAGCAGGCCATTTTGCTGCTTACAGAAGAAAGACTGAGGAAGTCTTTGTTTTGTTTTCATTTTTCTATCCACTATAATCCTCTGTTCTGTATCCTATCTTGTTTCCCCAGTGAGGCGATAGTAAACAGTGTCTGGGCTTTTTCACTGTTGTTTGTGATAGATACTAAGGTTGTTCACCAATTTTCCAGATCCTCTATCAGGCCGAGGGTAATATTGAACTTTCCTGCTCCCTTGAAATGGAGCAGAGATGGTGACTCATTTTGTCAATGGAATGTGAGTAAAAATAATGTGTATTGCTTTGGGGTGAAAACCATTAGGTGACATGAATTTTTTTTACAGGTTACCTTTCTTCCACCAATGTGACCATCAAATCTCTGAACATTGGAAGCTCCATCAGCCTGGGTCTGGATTGAGAAATCCTGGAACAGAGTACCCAGCTGCCCACAGTGAACATGTGCTGTAAGCAAGAAATAACTTTGTTGCTTTAAGCCACTAAGACTGGGAGGTTCTTCTTATTGCAGCATAACTTAGCCTAACCTGACTGATACATTGTAGTTATTACTGATTACAATTAGTTTAAAGCTGTCAGATATTGTTGTCTATAGCACAATTTTGCAAAAAATCCTAATGTTTAAATAAATAATAAGGTTTTTCAAAGAGTGGGTTCTGTTCACAAAGTGTCTTAATGGTCTTCTGCTGGGTGTGGAGTTTACCAGTTGTAGTTTCATCTAAACAGAATTTTCTATATATTTATAGCACACTGGGTCTGAGAGGAAATGTTGATTGGAAAAAAATACTTTTGCCTTCATCGTAGATATTTTTCAGAAATTACTATTAGTGAATAATTTTTATGAGTATATAACAGCTGTAAACTTGTCAGAAATAGACATGAGAAAAATAAAATTACTGTTGTCATGATTATTTTATCATCTCCAATACCCTGCAGCTAAGCTCTCAATCATTTTTAACACCAAATAAAACCGAGTCAATTTAAAGCAGGTTTATCAACCTGAAAATCCTGTGAAGTTGAATCTGTAGAAATAACTAGACTGATCTAAAAGCATTTTTAGATGCGCATTTTTAGCTAAAGGAATTAAACACTGGAGAATATAGACATAACCAAATGTTATCTAACCTTTCCCAAACAAAGCCTCACCCAGCTGTTGGCATCTTTCTTGTAAAAATATAATCTATAAAGTCATTAATTTATGGTGGTGGCTTACATAGTCTGGAAATCATGGACTTTCTCTATACTCCCAGCCAGTAACAACTAAATATGAGGGAGGTATCTTCACAAAGTAGGGAACAGATTAGCCACTTCAAACTCCACTCTATCTCCCATATTCTGGAAACATCTTGGCGGAGGTGTAGTAATTGTAGGTCTTTAATCTGGCAAAAATCTTCTCCTAAACTTGAAGTGCTGCCAGATATAAGAAGAAAGCCCAAGAACAGAAATGTTGTCATTCTTCAGTGCAGATGGATGGACAACAGAGGACCAGGATTAGAAATAGCCTGTAGGGGCTTCCCTGATGGTGCAGTGGTTAAGAATCCGCCTGCCAATGCAGGGGACACGGGTTCGAGCCCTGGTCCGGGAAGATCCCACATGCCGCGGAGCATCTTAGCCCCTGAGCCACGACTACTGAGCCTGCACTCTAGAGCCCCCAAGCCGCAACTACTAAACCTGCGTGCCGCAACTACTGAAGCCCACATGCCGCAACTACTGAAGCCCACACGCCTAGAGTCCGTGCTCCGCAACAAGAGAAGCCGCCGCAAGAGAAGCCGCCGCAATGAGAAGCCCGTGCACCGCAACGAAAAGTAGCCCTGCTCACTGCAACTAGAGGAAGCCTGTGCACAGAACGAAGACCCAATGCAGCCCAAAATAAATAAATTAATTAAAGAAATAACCTGCAAAAATCAAAGGAACGTGACAAGGATAGATCTGAGCAGAGAAGGGAACATTATGTCCGTTTCTTTCCATGTCCAGAAGGATTGCTGGTGATGAACTGAATAGGACCCCATTTTAAGGGAAGTTTCCCAGACCTACATAAAACCGTATCAGTAAGCACACCCTACACTGAACAGACTTAGAATTTAAGACAGCCTGGTGACATATCAATTCCAGTATAAAATAAAATTCATATGCATTATTTCTCAACAAATTATTTTTCCTTTACAATAAAGAATCAAGACTCATTTTTTTCATCATTTCTCTGTTTTATACTTCTTTTTGAAATGCTTATAAATCATTTGTCATAAAAAACAGCTATCTCCAGAAAATTCTCCTCCAATCCATCATAATCACAACTTAAAGACTCAAAGTATCTTTAGTAAACAGGCATACACAGTAAGAGAACTTATAAGGAATAAACATAAAATCAACATAAAATGATCTCATTTACTTTCAGTAATCAAAAATAAGCACAGGCCCATAGACCAGAAAAAAAATAGCTTGGCCTTCAGCTACGCAAACACTGCTTACTATTTCTCAGTCTTTTCCTGTAGAGAAATAATTTTTTTTTTTAATGTTTCTGATTCCCGTTTTCTGTATTGGAATTTTTCTAAGTATCAAAATATGCACTGAAAAACACAGTACCTTCATCATAGTCCTTCTGGTTGCAAAATTCTAAGATAAATGCACTGAACATGCATGCTCATGAGTTAAGAAGATAATTGGAAAGTGGTATATTTTTGCCTCTTTTCATTCCCAAATAATAAATCCTCAATTTATCAGAAGACCAAAATGTAGTCTTATTTAAAGCTAGTTAACTCACTTTTCTGGTCAATTTAAGAAGAGTCACAGTATGGTATTGGCACAAAAACAGAAATATAGATCAATGGAACAGGATAGAAAGCCCATAGATAAACCCACACATATATGGTCACCTTATCTTTGATAAAGGAGGCAGGAATGTACAGTGGAGAAAGGACAGCCTCTTCAATAAGTGGTGCTGGGAAAACTGGACAGGTACGTGTAAAAGTATGAGACTAGAACACTCCCTAAAACCATACACAAAAATAAGCTCAAAATGGATTAAAGACCTAAATGTAAGGCCAGAAACTATCAAACTCTTAGAGGAAAACATAGGCAGAACACTCTATGACATAAATCACAGCAAGATTCTTTTTGACCCATCTCCTAGAGAAATGGAAATAAAAACAAAAATAAACAAATGGGACCTAATGAAACTTCAAAGCTTTTGC
>RJWK010000488.1:0-17651 GCA_004363435.1 Platanista minor
TGGGTGGTCAGAGAAAATCACTCTAAAGATATGCTTTTTCGGGCTTCCCTGGTGGCGCAGTGCTCGAGAGTCCGCCTGCCGATGCAGGGGACGCGGGTTCGTGCCCCGGTCCGGGAAGATCCCACATGCCGCGGAGCGGCTGGGCCCGTGAGCCATGGCCGCTGAGCCTGCGCGTCCGGAGCCTGTGCTCCGCAATGGGAGAGGCCACAATAGTGAGAGGCCACAATAGTGAGAGGCCCGCGTACCGCAAAAAAAAAAAAAAAAAGATATGCTTTTTCTGAGCAGAGCCTGAAGGAAGAGAGTCAGCAACTCAAAAATTATATCAGGAAGATGTTCTCAGCGGAGGGAGCAGAAAGGGCCAAGGTTTTGAGGGGGGAATAATCTCAGTTTCCCAGGAAACAAAGACAGTCAATGTGGCTAAAGGGAGGTAAGAGGGAAAGAGAGAAGTCATGGGGTCTGCTTATAGGGCCCTGGCATCTACCATCAATGGCTTGCATTTGTTCAAATGGAAACAATTGGAGAATATTAAGAAAGAGAAAGACTGATCTGATTTTACTTTTCCAAAAGGCCTCATTGCATGCCGGAAGTGACCTGTGCTCGGGACTCAGTACCATCCTCTCTTGGTATCCTTACACGTTTCCTCTGCTCCTTAACTCCTGGCCATGCCAAGTGGTCAGCACATCCTAGAAACCAAAGACAGAAGCCGAAGTCAGTTTTAGAATTAAAAAGTGCCCCTTCTATCCATGGCTTGTTAGGTTGCCAAAATAATGAAGCAGCAATACATAAGTATGTATCTTACAAAAGAATCCTGCCTCAGCCTTTCTTTTTAAATTTTGTTTTCTTTATTTTACACTTAAGAAACATTTATGTTACAATTACCCATGCATTTTTTTTTTATCATTGTGCACTTTTTAATTAAGAAAGTATATCAAACATAAAAAGACATTGAGTCAAAACATGCAAGCCATCTGAGCTTACTTGGAATGGAAACAATTTTAATTGATGCTATTTGCAGCCATTTAAATATTTCATATTTGGTTATTAACACTGCAGGGAGAGAGCAGGTCTTCACTCTGATAGACCAACAGAAAGGGAAATGCCAGTTTTGTAATTTTCACTTGCTCAAGCCTAATTGGCTTGGAGTTCACCGGGGGTTGTGTAGGTCAGTGAACACTGCATCTTCCAAGGACAGAGGAAACAAAAGTGATATGTCATATTTAAGCCCAGCTGTTAACATCAGGAAGGAGGTAGAGCTTTGTTAAGGTAAAGCTGCTTCTCCCTCAAAACTGTGTGAAAAATATTTCCAGTAGAGTCCTGAAGTTTAGTGCTTGGCTTTCATGATGCCCACTGTAGGAGATGCGTGTGAACACACTCAATCAGCTGCTTAATTAGAGGACCCCAGCCAGCAAAGAGAGGGCTTGTTGAGCTAAGCATTTTCTGATTTCAGTTTCTTGTTTCCAGCTCACAGTGGACTCTGTGGTGCTTTCTGATTTGCATCCATCTAAATTCTGCCTTTGGGGAATGAAAGAGAAAGGTGGAAGAGAAAAAAAGGAGGAAGAATAAAAATGATTGCTTTGTCACCTGTTGACATCGACCATGGTTGAATTTTTTTTGTTGTTGATATTTCAGACAAGAAGAGGAGAGATTCTGGTTCAATATTGGGAAGAACTTCCCGAGAGCTAAGGTTATCTGTTATCTGTCTGCCACAGTCCAGAGGGATGTGGGGTTTTCCTGGGTAATCCTGGCAATGCCTCTGTCCCCATCTCCCTGCCTGGAAAAGTTAAAGATCAGGAAAGTGGACAAGAAGACCATTCACACTCTTTCGTTAGGAATTAAAAAAAACAAACACACCATCTTGTAGAAAAGAAATCTGCCAGGCTTGCAAAAGTTTCTTGAGCCTGGGCTTCCCTGGTGGCACAGTGGTTGAGAGTCCGCCTGCCGATGCAGGGGACGCGGGTTCGTGCCCCGGTCCGGGAAGATCCCACATGCCGCGGAGCGGCTGGGCCCATGAGCCATGGCCCCTGAGCCTGCGCGTCCGGAGCCTGTGCTTCACAACGGGAGAGGCCTCAATGGTGAGACGCCCGCGTACCGCAAAAAATAATAATAAAATAAAATAAAAACCCTCCCTAAGGCTGAAGGCACTCTTCAAACTCTTCCTGACCTATGTCTAGACCAGTATGTTGCTCTAAAGCCACAGTGAGGAAGCAAGTAAGCGCTGCATCTTCCTGGAGCATCTGTCTTGGACAGATGGAGGACCAAAGTGTGGCCACATTGGTTCATTCTGGCATTTGCTGAGATTGGCCATTGCCAGAGACACTCACAGGTCACACTCATGTTCCAGTGTAATTCAGTTCCCTTTAACTTGACCCAACAAGGTTGTAGCAGGTACACGGCACTTCCTTGGTTAGAGAGTCAGGGAAGAGTCCTGCATCAGGTGACTTTATGAGAGTTTGGAACATGGTAGGTATAGGAGGGGACAGGAGGGGATAGGAAATAATAGAAGGCATGCTGAGTATGTATTTTCTTATTTTATCCTCATGCATTGCCTGCGACATTGCCTCAGTCCCTTCCTACAGATGGGGAGAAGCGGGAGCAGAGAGTTTAACCCTCCCAAGGTCATATGGCTATGATGTATCAGAGGTGATTCAAACCTGGGTCTACCTGATCATCACTCAAGTTCATCACCACTGCTACCTTTGAGTCATTGAGCTACACACCTGATAGGTCTGAATAGAGGAAGGTGACCTCTGAGGGAGTCCACGGTCAGGCCAGAGCTATGGCTGGAGGGTTCTGCAAGCTTGCATTAGTCAGGATAGGTTATGATATTCCTTGGTAACAAAGTCTCAAGAGCTCAATGCAACTAAGGTTTATTTTTAGTTCGTGCAAAGTTAGATGCAAGCCAGGTGACCCTCCAGGGTATCCATCAGTGGTTATCTATCTGGTAGCTGTGCCCTCAGCCTGCAGCCTCCTATGTCACTGAGATGGGAAAGAGAAGGGACATAGAAAACTCACACCCACTCTCAACTCTTTCCAACTAGAACTGACTTGCTTCACTTCTTCTCAGAGTCCACGGGCCTGACTAATCACGTGGGCCCAACACAGTCTTCCAATGTGCCCAGGAAGGCGAGGAGAGCAGGGTAGGGTGAGCATTAGAGAGGCTGCTCCCTTCATGCTCAGCCCGGAGTGACCTGTGGGCTGGGAGACACTGAGGCTGCTTCCTTTCTTCCCTTTTCTGGGTCGCGGCTACGCTCAGTTACAGTTGCCAGAAAGTACGCTTGCTCTCTGTGTCTGATGCATACCAGCCAAGTGAAATTGGGAGTTGACCTAATAATCTAAGTAATAAAGACCAAGGATTTTATTTACTTTGTTTGTTTGTTTTTTATAAATTTATTTATTTATTTTTGGCTGTGTTTGGTCTTCGTTGCTGCACGCAGGGTTTCTCTAGTTGCGGCGAGCTGGGCTACTCTTCGTTGCGGTGCGCGGGCTTCTCATTGCAGTGGCTTCTCTTGTTGCGGAGCATGGGCTCTAGGCACGCAGGCTTCAGGAGTTGTGGCTCACGGGCTCAGGAGTTGTGGCTCGCGGGCTCTAGAGTGCAGGCTCAGTAGTTGTGGCGCACGGGCTTAGTTGCTCCACGGCATGTGGGATCTTTCCAGACCAGGGTTCGAATCTGTGTCCCCTGCATTAGCAGGCGGATTCTTAACCACCGTGCCACCAGGGAAGTCCCAAGACCAATGACTTTATACTTTCTGAAGCAGTCAGAGAATCGAGGCAAAGTAGTAAGCATTCAGTTCCCTGGATTACTATTTAAATTAGACACTTCTCTTTACTAGTGTAGTCTGACCTCCCCATCAGCCAAAGGATAATTCACCTCTTTGGTCAGCCCTCCTGGACCACCGGCTCCTGTGCTAGATGCTGGGGCAAAAAGCTGGATCGGATGTGGATGCTGTGCTCCTGGCCCCTGCTGTCCAGGGGAGAAGATACAAGGAATACACAAAGAGCTACCAACGAGAAGACCGTGAGAGGTGCCAGGGGATCAAATTGTAACAAGACTACTGTCCTGGACATGTTGGTCTAGACTGCAGGCCCACAGCTGATTGGACCAGGAGTGGTGGCCGGATCCAAAGACTGCAAGTGCCATGAGTGAGTTACAGCCTGGCTAGAAAAGAGGAGCAGGGCCAGGGAGGAGGTGATCTTGGCAGTTTGGAACTCGAAAACTCAGAGATGAGCTAACAGGAGGGTGTGCCTGGTGGAGCTGGAGTCGCCACTGTGGTCTGTGGGCCAGTGGAAGTTAGAAGCCTGGAGCAAAGGGCAGAGGCTGAGAGAGAAGCAGATACTACAAGAGAGGCCTGCTTCCCCCTGCAATCCAGCAAACGCCCCCTGGCTTTTGTTCCCAAGGGGCCAGCTATCCTCCTGTTTGCATTCCTAGAAGAGCATGACATGCCAGTCATGAGCCCAGGTCATAAGTTCATATCTTAGCCTGGCGCAGTGCTGGCTGTGATTTTGCAAGCACTTGACCTATCTATGCCTCTGGCTTCTCATCTGTAAAATGGAGGCGAGAATTCGCAGGTCATGTGAAGATTAATCAAAGTAATATATGGCACATAGAACACAATACTGGGCTGTTACCAGCATCACTGTCATTTCCATGAGCTTTCCCGTCATCCCACTCGTGTCTTTGTAATAACCTCCCCTATTTCTCTTCCAGAGGGAACTGAATGAGTCTTTGTTTCTCATGACCCAGAGATCCCAAAGCAGCCCTTCGGTTTGGGTTTAAAGGGTTTTTGAGGTGGGATTGGAGGCAGATCAGGGTTTCACATTCAGATCCTTGCTCTTACTTGTCGTGGGAATGTTTTAAGTTCCTTAAACTTTTCATAAGTTAGAGCGCGGGGTGAATAGATGATCTGAAAGATTTCTTCCAGGCTTTGCATTCTATGATACTAAACAAACTTTTGTTAGTGTTATCTCTGTTACATACTAAAAAAAGACTTCTTCCAGGGACATTTTGAAGATCCAGCAATGTAAGGAGTGACAAGGCCATTACAGAGCCCTTGATAGTTTACAAATTCTGTTCTTAGATATGTTTTACTGCATTGAACTGAGGTTCAACAACTCTACAAAGTGAGTGTTACGGAGTCCAAGCTCACTCTGCTCACTGCATGACAGGCCAATAGATTGGAGACGAGGCGTTGAGGCAGGGAACACGACATTATTCGGACAGCCGGCAGACAGAGAAGATGGCAGAATAAAGTCTCAAAATAACTATTTTATTGGGGTCTGGATGCCAGTTTCTTTTATTGCACAGAGAGGGGGAGGAGGTGAGGGAGTAAAGTAAAAAGGCCATAAGTTTTGCCAATATCCCCTGGAATGGCCAGCCTCGGGGAGGGGGTGTGTTAATTTCTTCTTTCTTGCAGCCATCACAGGTGGACAGGGGCTGGATGTTGCCCTGAACTAAGGCACTTTGGTTTAACCTTCAGGCAGAGGGGCAGGTTTCCCCGAGGCGGGCCATCATGTATAGACAGGATCCTTTTAGTGAACCAAAGCAGCAGAAAGCAAAGGTTAAATTAAAAGAAACAGATACAACATGGAGTCAGATTTGGCTCTTCCCTGTTCCATAAGGAACACAAGGAAGGAAGATACTCTTCTCACCCCTATTCTTCTGATGAAAAAAATAAGGGTTCACACAATGTCTGTGACTTTTCAAGAGCTGCAGGCTAAAAAGTGACAAACGATTGGCTCAAAATCCCAGTTTTCTGATTCTGAGCACAGGTCACACGGCTCACCGCCCAGATGCCACCGACCCACAGGGCAGGGACAACAGAGAAATGAGGAAAGGAAGAATTTTGAGCATTTAACTTTACCTTTCAATATATTTGATTAATTGTAAGTTTGCGGAATTCCATCTTTAATCATGGCCGTGTTGGACCACAGGCTCACAAAATCCCTGAAAATTTAAGGATCACCTCTCATGATCCTTAAAGCTGGTGGTGAAAGCCATCCCCAGCCCAGCAGTAGGGTGAGCAATGTGCCTCCATCGCCACGGTGACAGGCACACAGTCAGGCCACGCCTCTTCCTGTCCAGCCATGGGTGTGGGATCAATGAAGTAGCAATGACAGAGAGGTGACCACCACCTGCCCATCCCCTCTCCACCCTCCTGAGTTGTCACAGAAAGGCGAGGACAGTTTTCCACTGAACCTTGCCTTTGCCAGGGCAGGCTCCAAGACCCCGCGTGGAAGTTCAGCTTCCCTAACCACTGATACTGTGTTTATTCTGACACCTGGAATAGAAGGCAGCTTATAATAGGTACTGGATGCTGGGAATACACTTTCAGTCTTGCCTGGTTGGAACCGTGCAGACCTCGTGAATATAGGCTTATAAATTTTACAACACCCATGAAATATTGTTCTTGGAATAGGAACATTACAGAGATGGTTAAACCAGACCCTTAATTCCCTCGAGCACTATTTGTATAGCTATGAATCTCAGTATCAGGCACAATTTACAGCGTAATAGCTATCTCTTTGCCTCTATATGCATCCTTAAACAAAACCAGCATAAAAGAGAAGGTATTTAGACACAATTAAAGCAACTGATTCCTATGCACACGTATGATACAAAATATAGATGACTCACTTCTCTCAAAAATTATTATCTTTTGTATAGTTTTTACTTCACTAAATTTTGGAAAGAGTATCTTGAAAGGAGCAATCACAAATTCCCTGAAGGGAAAAGCATCAGGATGGCGAAGATGTGTATTCTGAGAACCCCCTTTAAATGCCAGAGGGCACAGCCCACCAGAATCGTCTGCAAAGCCTTGGGGAGTTTATGTAGGCTGCTAAATAAACCATGAAATGTTATAGTGTGTATGTTCTACTTTCTACATTGTTTCCTCCATATAAAAGTTTATTGGTACCTTCAGGGAGTCAGACAAATGTTTCAAAAGCTCACATTCCACTGTCTGTGCTGGAAATCAGCTATATTCGAAAGTTCCTAATGTTTGCAGTATTTGTTTATTGGGTCATAGGTTCTTCTATTTCTATTCGGGGACGAACGAATAATTTCACAAGCTTATATACGAGTCAGGTTATAGTGACACCATCATTTTAAGAAACTGAGATGCAGCGGTGCCTAGCACTGGCCTTACAAAAGCAACTCTCCAGTGAGTGTTTGCAGGAGGGGGCAGGGGAGGGAGAGAAGATGGGCAGAGGGACCCACAGGAGCCCTAGAGAAGACTGGTTCGTTGGAGTTCTTGTCTTCCCCTCTACTTATCACTCAGAGTCTGAGCCCCAAGATCTTTTTCTGTCCAATCTGATTTCCAATGTGACAGTCAAGGTCATAGCCCACAGAGGCTGAGTCTGTGCATGCATTCATTCTGGAACCATATGTCACTCCCAGAAGAAAACCAACCTTTCCATTGTGGCCGTGCTTGGGCTGTCTTACATTTTGATTTGGAACCAATGAGCTGAGCAGGAGAAACCTTCCATCTCCAGGTCATCTGTTTGCCCCATGGCAATACAAACTGGGGGGTAGGTATTTATTATAGAAGCTCCAGCCCCGTCTTTCAAAACAGCACAGGTCTCCCCTCCTACTCATCTCTGAGACTTCTCTCTCTCTGAAACCCCACAAGTCTCTCTCACTAGGATGCCCTGTCTAAGTGACTGATTTCACAAAGCTGTGTATCAGTCTAGTGTCTGTTAGTGGCAGCTCTGCTGCTCACCAGCTGTGTGATTTTGAGCAAGTTTCTTAACCTCTCTGAGCCTTGTTTTCACTATAAAATGGGGCTCAGAAGCCACCTTCAAGGAGTTTTTTTGTTTGTTTGTTTGTTTTTTGCGGTATGCGGGCCTCTCACTGCTGTGGCCTCTCCCGTTGGGGAGCACAGGCTCCGGACCATGGCTCACGGGCCCAGCCGCTCCGCGGCATGTGGGATCGTCCCGGACCGGGGCATGAACCCGTGTCCCCTGCATCGGCAGGTGAACTCCCAACCACTGCACCACCGGGGAAACCCTCAAGGAGTTTTGTGAGGAGTAAAGGAGACAATGTGTATAAAGTGCTTAACACAGTTCCTGGTACATGGTTGCCTTTTATTGTTTGTTTTGCTTCTGTGTTTTGTTTGTTATGTTTTTGCTTTTTATTTGTTTTTAAATCCTCAGCCTTTTATTTATTTATTTTAATATTTATTTATTTATTTGGCTGTGCTGGGTCTTAGCTGCAGCCTGCGGGACCATTAGTTGTGGCATGCAAACTCGTACTTGCGGCATGCGGGATCTAGTTCCCTGACTAGGGATGGAGCCCAGGCCCCCTGCATTGGGAGCATGGAGTCTTAGCCACTGGACCACCAGGGAAGTCCCCATGGTTGCCTTTTAATAAAAGTCAGCTGTTATTGTGACTGCTGTAATTAAAAAAAAAAAGTTAAATATACTCACAGAAAAGTGAGTGTAGCTATGAAATCAGTGCCCAGATTAAGAAACATAATATTACCAACACCCCAGGCACCCCTTCCCTTCTCAGTCACTACCTACCCCGCTCCCAAGGGAAATCACTATTCTTCCCTTCAATATCATGGATTAATTTTTGAACTTTATGAAAATGGAATCAAACCATATGTTCTCTTTTTTTCACTCAGCACTCTTTGTAAGACCCAACCACATGGATACATGCAGTTGTAGTTTGTTCATACTCGTTGCCATATATTATTTTATGGTATGATCTACAATGATTTATTTATCCTTCCTACTCTGTGGACACATGGATTGCTTTCAGTTTTGGAATATTCCTTAGTTCTACCATGAATATTCTTGAGCATGTATCTTAGTGAACACATGTAGAGCCTGTACTGAGAGGAGGAATGCCTGGGTCACTGGGCCATTAAATGTGCTGTGAATGGCCATTATTAAGAAGTCTACAAACAACAAATGCTGGAGAGGGTGGAAAAGAGGGAACCCTCCTGCACTGCTGGTGGGAATGTACATTGGTGCAGCCACTATGGAGAACAGTGTGGAGGTTCCTCAAAAAACTAGAGTTGCCATACGATCCAGCAATCCCACCCACTCCTGGGCAGACATCCAGACAAAACTATAATTCAAAAAGATACATGCACCCCAATGTTCATAGCAGCACTATTCACAATAGCCAAGACATGGAAGCAACCTAAATGTCCATCGACAGATGAATGGATAAAGAAGATGTGGTACATAGATACAATGGAATATGACTCAGCCATAAAAAGGAATGACATAATGCCATTTGCAACAACATGGATGGACCTAGAGATTGTCTTACTGAGTGAAGTAAGTCAGAAAGAGAAAGACAAATACCATATGATATCACTTATATGTGGAATCTAAAAACATGATACAAATGAACTTATTTACAAAACAGAAACAGACTCACAGAAAACAAATTTATGGCTACCAAAGGGGAAAGGGTGGGGGAGGGATAGATTGGGAGTTTGGGATGAACAGATCCAAACTACTACATATAGAATAAATAACAGCAAGGTCCTGCTGTGTAGCACAGGGAACTATATTCAGTACCCTGTAATAAGCCATAATGGAAGGGAATATGAAATGGAAGGGAATATGTATATATGTATAAAACATATATATATATGTGTATATATGTATAAAACATATATACACATATATATATATATAAAGCTGAATCCTTTTGCTGTACACCAGAAACTAACATAGCATTGTAAATCAACTGTACTTCAATAAAAAATATAAAATAAAAATAAATTCACTGTTAATATTTGCAGGCAGAAAACATGCTCCACTTCTCACACAGCCATCACTCCCAACAAGGACATTGAGCAATTATTTATAAATTGATCCAGACACCAGACAAAATGTCTATTTCAGAAGTAAGGGGAGAAGCATTTCAAAATGGCTTGACTAGAAAATAAACCTTGTTCTTAATCATAAAATCCATGTTTTACTCTGAAGCCACGTTAGATGATTTAGTAGGAAAGGGCAAACTAAGACCCCTGAGCCCAATGCGAACATGCTGCCTTCTTTGTAAATAAAGTTGATTGGAACACAGCCACACCCGTTCATCTGAGTCTACAGCTGCTTTTGTGATGCTGCCATAGAGCTGAGTATTGTAATGGAGATCATGCCACCCCCCAAAGCCTGAATTATTTACTATCAGATTACTTAAAGAAAAAGTTTGCTGAAGGCTGAAGGAAAGAATAATTAAAGGTAGGAGGAAGATAATCTCGAGCTCTTCCGATGCCCTGGGCAATGTCCTCGATTCTAGCCACACTCCTTTTTCCTCACTGCAAGGCACGTACTCCCTGCTGCCATTGCTCAGAGGTGATCTCGAGGCGGTGGAGAGCCTTTACTTTGTCCTAAGGTCTCATAATGACCATATGTCTTTGATAGAAAGAACAATGACACAGGATCAAAATATTGTTCTAGAAGAGAATGCATAAAATATGGCAGTTAGAATAAAGGGAGCTGGCCAGCCAAGGAAGTGCAGGAAAACTAGAATGAGACGTCCCCACTGGCAAGGAGAGGGCAGCCTGATCCAGGGACACAGGTGGGCCCTCTGCAGGGGGCATGCCCATGGGGGAGAGGGTCTGGCGGTCCCAGGTCTGTGACCTCAGCATTTCAAGTAGTCCAAAACCCCCCTGCTCTTCAGAGTCTACACTCACAAAGAAAAATTCTGATTTTAATTTGATTTCCCGGTCAGTTTGCCCGGAGGGATAGAATAAACCAAACAGCAAACGTGAGTCTCCAATCTGCTTGATGGTTGTAGTTGTCATTACGAATGAGTAAATTGATGCTCTGTTTTCTACAACGTTATTGCATATTTTAATGAGTGCTTTTGTCCTTGTTTGACGTTCAGTGGGCCCAGGGTTAATACAGGGCAAAAAAAAACCCCCAAAACCCAAACAACACATACCCCCTTTCTTCTGGCCTAACCTAGCGTCATTTATTTATATGTATGTGTATATGTTTGTATGCATGCTTAAGAAATGAGGCTTCGTTATTGTTATCATAACCTTATATTGAAACCGCTTCTATGTCATCATGCTCTTTTTCCTCTTCGCCTAGTGAATTTAAATCTTAAACAATCACGTTATAAAAAATGTACATTTGCTAAACTGTATTGTAGCCAAAATAGATGCTCACTGCCTTGGCCACTGCCATTTCGACTGACTAACTCGGCGGAAGGACAGCCTCTATTTTTTTTTTTTTTTTTGCGGTACGCGGGCCTCTCACTGTTGTGGCCTCTCCCGTTGCGGAGCACAGGCTCCGGACGCACAGGCTCAGCGGCCATGGCTCACGGGCCCAGCCGCTCCGCGGCATGTGGGATCTTCCCGGACCTGGGCACGAACCCGTGTCCCCTGCATCGGCAGGCAGACTCTCAACCACTGCGCCACCAGGGAAGCCCCTGGAGGTCATACTTTTACACACTATCCTGGACTACAAAATAAAGAACAACACCAACAAAAGCACTTTACCTCTGAGAGGCTTTATTTTCTTTGTTTGTTTGTTTTTAATTGAAGTATAGTTGATTTACAATGTTACATTAATTTCTGCTGTACAGCAAAGTGATTCAGTTATACACACACACACACACACACATACACACACACACACACACACACATATATATATATATTCTTTTTAAAAATATTCTTTTCCATTATGGTTTATCATAGGATATTGAATATAGTTTTCCGTGCTATAGAGTAGGACCTTATTGTTTATCCACTCTCTATATAAAAGCTTGTTTTTAGAAAAACTGAGAACTAATTGGCCACGATCTGGATTGTATGTTCCAGAATGGAAGGAGGTGTCTTTCAGGAAAGCAATATATACGTATGTATATATACGTGTGTGTGTGAAAAGCAAAATCAAAAACAGAAAAAAAATCTCTCCTCTGCTATATTTTAATTTGCCAAAATAAATGTTCCTCTTTTTTCATAAAATGTGCCCCTTGTAGACGTGAGAATTGTAGACAACTAAAATACTGTACTGAAAAGGAATTAGGCAAAATTAAACTAAACTTAGATTTTAGTATTCCATATCGGGAGACATTATTAAAAGCATGGAACAGTTATAAACCTGGTTCAAAGCCTACCCTTATTACAGTTAAGGGACTCATTTCTCTCTGCGAGGGTCCTTGAGAATCATTTATAGAAGAGGCTTTTGAGATGCTTTAAAAAACCAGGAGAAAACGTATCCAAAAATGAGTCAGCTCAGGAAGTGCCAATTAGTCCTGTATGGAATCTGTATCAGATGACAAGGATTTCCTCCTGCAGAATTGCACAGCCCACCACCCCTCCGCACAAGGTGAGCAGCCTCTCAGCCTCCCGGCCTCTAGCCTGAAGGCTGTCTCCGCCTCCCCAAGAAGGGCTTAGGTTCCACGCTGGGTTCTGCCTCCTTTGACTGAAAACTCATTAAGGGCCATTTCCTTCACTCTGAAAGATCCTGAGGTGTAAACTCAATAGGAGAAGAGAAAAAGGCAAGTTCCCCAGTGCTACCTTTCTGAAGTTGGTCAGGAATTGAAAAGCTGAGATTGAAAGAAGTTGGTCAGGAATTGAAAAGCTGAGATTGAAAGAAGCGAGCAAACTTCTCTTGGGATACCGATAAAGCTCAGGAAATATCCTTTCTTAGCAAAATGGCAAACGCAGAACATACTCCTTGTGGGGCATTTCCAGTAACCTTCTTGTTTTATTTCTTTTTAATATATTAATCTGGGTTTGCCCAGACAGCTGCCTTGGCCCCCAATTCTAAATTGAGAAATTCACCCATGGAGTCCACCAACCCACACCTACCCCATCCCACCCAGGACACCTCAAAGAGAAAAGACAGTTACAGTCATCAAATTCTGATCGTTTATCTTAAAAATGTATACAGTACTGGAGGATAAGATGACAAATTTGAATATGGATATATATTTAAATTTGGTCAGTGGATGGAGCTGTTTTTAGCTCTCATGGGCAGCGATTTCCTTTGAGAGGCAGAAAACCCACATTTGGGTTTTTTGGTAGAGACGGCAGTCACTCCCTCTCCAAAGTGGGTCCCTAAAGGAGGAGGAGCCAGCATCACCCTGATTCCTGCCCCCCAACCCCCCTCCCAAAGCTAAGCCTGACCAGCAGGCACACAGAGGTTCCCAGGCTGCCACTGCTGTGGCTGCTTAAAAGCACCAAACAGCATCAGTCACAGATGTGTGACAGCTTTGTGAAGGAGAATGGTTTCTGCCCACCTGCTGTGCTTCATTTCAGAACAGGGCCTTTCACTGAAAAGACGAAGCCTGATTAGCTTGTCATCTGTGAACCTTACTGCATCAAATGCCACCCAGATTGCAAGTGTTTCCACTGAGCAAGGTGCAGAACCAGGGAAGGATACTCCTGTCCCCTTCCCCATCCCGAGGGGAGGGAGGTCACTGGCTGGGGCCATTCAGAATGTCAGCGTGGCCAGGTCGGGAGAGCAGGTTCCTTAAGTGGCTTCAGACCCCAGGCTCCCAGTAAAGCCTCTGCTCAAGGACCCCAGAGCCATCATCCTGCTTCCGTCCTGGGACAAATGACTCAATAAGGAATTCAACCTCTTAGCAAATCAGTTGGGCTTCAATGAAAATTCAAACGAGAGAAATGGAGGGAGGGATGTTAAAAACGTTTTTTAATGTGAAAAAGCTAACAGGAACTGAGCGACTGAAATGATGGGCACCAGGCTCACGGAGAAGCCACCTCCAGCTGAGCGTGTGGGAATGTGGAATTGCAGGACTGGGAACGGGGTACCCTGGGGTTTATAGGGATCTACGGGTTGATGGAATTGGCTGCAGAGAGTCAAAAGGAAAGGGCAGGACACTCAGAGCAACTGTAGCCCTTTCTTTCTCACTTCACTGTGGCCGCCTTAGTTTCCAACACTCTGTCTCATATTAATTCTTAAAATTGCCTACAGATGGATTTCCCTGCCTCTAATCTGCCTCACTTCCTCCTTTCCTTCTCCATCCTTCCTTCCATCTGCTCACTCATCAGTCATTCAACATGCATTATTGAGCTACTATACATCAGGCATTACATCTACTCAACATCAGGCATTATATCTACCGTATATCAGGCATTATTCTAGGTCCTGGGAAATAACTTTGATTGAAACTCATGGGGCCAACATTTTAGTCGGGGAGAGAGATTATAAATAAGGTAAAGAAAAAAGATATAGACCGTGTAGGATGATGATAAGTAAAAAAAACAAGGGGGGTATAGTGCAGGATGAAATCAAATTAATTATGCAGATTAGTAGAGGTACATTGTCTAGATCCTGGACAGATGTCCTTTGTGTGAGGACACAGCTCAGCCTGTGTGCCCAGCTCAGCTCCCTCCCTTTGGGGATGTGACCCACGGGGCTGGGGCCTGGCAATGGGGGTGGGGACTGGGTTTCAGAGCCTGCCTGCCCCTCCCTCTCCAACACAGGCAGTGCAGTTACGAGATGGCAGTGTGTGAGGGCACGGGTGTGTGCACAGGCTTGTGTGATCCTGTGCAGTGAGGTGGGCAGGGGACACCTGAGTGGTGACCTGAAGGAGTGAGGAGAAGGGAAGTGCAGGAAGGCGGGGTACAGTACCTGAGTGGGGAGCCTGCTGGGAGGGGTCCAGCTTCCCGTTCAGCGTCACAGCCTGGGCCCTTCCCTCCCACCTCAGCTCCATCCTGGACCCCAACTCTCCCCAAGCTCTAGCTCAAAGTTCTCAGATGCATGGCCCAAAGGTCACCTCTGGACTGCAGACCTGTCTGCCTAACATCTCAGGTGACAGGTCAGGTCCAACAGATGTAGTGCCGGGGACCCAGCTTGGATGCTTTCAGGAAACACTTGTGATGGAGAAAGAAAGGCAGGTTGCAAAGGGGGGAAGACAGGATGCAGGGGTGAGGTGGGTTGGGGACGGAGAGAGCTGGCCAACATTGACAGTAGCTGAGGGGTGTGAGGCTCTAGGCGGGCATGCAGCATCCACTACAGTTGGCCTGAATAGTTTTTTTTTAATTGGTTACCAACAATTAAAATTCAGGAAATTTGTAAAAACTCTGCATCCCTGACATCTTTCGGAAGCTCAGAGATGAGCTCACTGGTGTCCTGCTTTCCTGTACGGTGACACTTAGCTGTCCCCTCCTCACAGGCCTTTCCTCGGAAGTTTCCTCACTGGCCTGTTTCGCTCCCTCAGACCTGCCAGACACACATACACCCACCATCGCCCAGTCCTGTGTGTGCATTCCTGTCTTGCTTCTTTGCAAACTCTGCCCCAGCCTTCGTGGAATGCACCTGGGGCTCCCCAACCCGGGGCTGTGGTCCGACTGTGTGTCCCCCATCCCCACGCCCCAAGTTCCTATGTTGAAATCTTAATGCTGGTGCTGAGGTCCTGAGGGTGGAGCCCTCGTGTCTTATAAAAGAGGCCCCCAGAGCTTCCAGCCCCTTCTGCCATGTGAGGACGCAGAGAGGATGAAGTGGCTGGGACCAGGAAGAGGGCCCTCACCAGCCATGCTGGGGCCTTGATCTTGGACTTCCAGCCTCCAGAACTGTGAGGAATAAATTTCTGTAGTTTATAAGCCACCCAGTCCGTGGTACAGTAGTTAGTTATAACTGTTGGAAGGGACTAAGATACCTGGCAAAGTATATATCCTTTAAGACCCTGCTCAAAAACCTCCTCCCTGGCGAGGCCCCCTGGGACACCCCCAGGGAACTGACTGTTCCCCTTGAAGCCCTTCTGCAGGATCTGTGAGAGCTCAGGGGCACAGCTGTGTCTTATCTGCATTTGTGTGTCCAGTTTCTAGCACAGCATCTGACTCATAGTGGGGGAAACCGTGACTATTTGTTTACATGAAATTGACACAAATTAGGTGAATAAAAACCTTCCAGACCTACAAAATCTGGACTGTCTCATTGGAAAGAGACTCAAATTGCTAGACAGTTTCAAGGTTTAGAAATAACAGAATTCAGCCTGCATCCATTGTCCTGGTTTTCCCCCCAAGGTGAGATGGTGGCCCCTGTCATGAAGCAGGTGTGGAAGCACAGGAATTCAGCCAGCACATGGCACACACATGTGACTTGCAAACATTCCCAGATTTGAACAGTTTTGATCAATGTGTGCCCTTGTTTTTGTTGCAACTCAGTACACCCACCATTTCTATAAATTCTGTCCCGGGAGCTTTGAGGAAACCGTGGTCGAGTGGAGGGATGGACTGGACAGGAGGTGAACTAGCGAGAGAGAAGTAAAGTCACCAACCTCAGCCAGGGACACAGCCAGATGACACTTCTGCTGCGGTGAGTGACTGCATGGCCTCGAGACTGTAGGAGAGGGTGCTCAGAGCGGCAAAAGGGGCAACTCAGAGAGGGAGGGGGAGGCTGACACAGCTAACGGCCAGACCATTCATGCCTTACAGACTGTGAGATGCTGTCAGCTGTGTAGTGATTGATCTGGGATCACCACTGATTGCTTCAGTGTTGTTTTAGCCTTTAATCCCTTAAGTGGGTCCATATTTTTCATATTCAAAGGTGAACTACAAACAGGGAGCAGTTGAAGGTGAATGTATTGGAGGACCACAGCACTACTGTGATCACTACAGTAGTATGTGATCACTACATACTGTGATATGTATCTATAGTTTGCCATTTGCAAATTCTCTCTGTGTACATTAATTTGTCACCACGACAGCCCCCTGCTTAGAGCAGGAGAGGTAATGTAATTTGCTCAGGGTCCCATGAGTAAGATGTTGCTGGTTTGAACTCCTGTCTTATGACCCCAGGACTGGCTCTCCTTTGGTGGTGCTCACCAAGCTTACCAGGGCAGGTCTGAGGCGGTCAGGCAGGGCATCCGGAGTTGTTGAGGCAGTCACCATCCTTCCCACCTGCTCTGTGCTCCTTGAGCTCTGCTAAGAGTTGGCACATGGCTGGAGCCAGCTGGTGGGCCCTTCGTCCAGCTCCGCCATCTGGCATGATGCCTTTCCTGCTCACCAGCCTCTCTTCTGCCTGGGTGACTGTGCCTGCTGCTCCTGTCTGGCAGGACCTGAGTGGCAGAGGGTTGGCTGCGAGGTCCTGGGCATTGGCTTCCGGTGAGGCTGCGGTGATTCAGTCCCCCTGGAAGTCTGAGCTCCTCAGCCTTTGGCCCGAAGCTCCCAACAGGCTTCCTCCTGTTGCCGACTCCTGCCACCATTGATGACATGAGCTCCTGCTACCCAGAGAGGAAAAGTCGGGGACTCCAGGCCCCACTTGGTCAGCATCCTGTCCTGGAAACACTGCTTGGGCCATACCCTGTGCTATTCTGGAGTTCATTCTTTAAAGCGGGGCTGTGCTAGCAGAGAGGTCTTTCCTGGGCATGCGCACAGCCCTACACATGTACATGGCCTTCTAGATCCCAAGGACTCTGCCTGAACTCTCCAAAACCCCTGTGGATATCTCATTCCCCAGATTTTCTTTTGAGCTTTTTGGTTAACCAATTGTTTGCCCCAACTGTTATCCATTGCCTCAGGCAGCCAAGATACTAAAAAATTGCCTCTGATGGTTTTCAACAAATGCTCCCACCCTCATTCCCACCCTGGGAAAAACTGTTTGCACTAGGCAAACTGTGAGTCAGGTCAAATAAAAACAGCCTTCCAGGGAACTACAAGACAGGTCAAATAATGACAATTATCTGGGAATGAAGCTTTAAGCTTTGC
>RJWK010000488.1:17751-43694 GCA_004363435.1 Platanista minor
GGGGCGGTGATGATGGGATTAGGGCAAGTTAAAGTGTCACAAAGCTCTCTGTTCTTACTGAGATCCAGCAGATTTCCCTGAAAAAATGCTCCCTGGATTGTTGCACGTGTTTGGGTAAGTTCAAGACTTCTGAAAATGGTCATTCTTAACATTTTTGCAAGTTTTCTCACTACCTTTATGAAGAGGAGAATTTTCAGAGGACCTTACTCTGCCATTTTCACTGATATCCAAACTAAGTTTGTAAGTGTGAACAGAGGAGGCACGTATTATTGCAGAGATGACAGCTTGGGCAAAGAAAAAAGACGGGAGTAACAGTTGACACATTGCAGGGGGATTGCAAGTGGAGCATAAAGTTGCAACGAAAGAGTGGAAGGAAAAAGGCTGAGGAAGTAGGCAGTGGCTTGTGTGCAACATTAAAAGATATTTAGGGCTTCCCTGGTGACGCAGTGGTTGAGAGTCCACCTGCCGATGCAGGGGACGCAGGTTCGTGCCCCGGTCTGGGAAGATCCCACATGCTGGAGCCTGTGCTCCGCAGCGGGAGAGGCCACAACAGTGAGAGGCCCACCTACCGCAAAAAAAAAAAAAAAAAAAAAAAAAAAAAAAATAGATATTGAAACTCTTCCTCCCCCACCCCACCCCGTCAGCCACTTTCCTCCCAGGGCCAACTTCAAATCTCAGCTATTTCAGGAACACTGACATAGCCACTCAGGCCCACAAGATTTGAATTCTCCCCCACCAACCAAACATTGCTTTCCTACTGTCAATACTTCTATTTAATTATCATCTATATTTTCCAAATGCCTCCTTAGCTGATCCTAGCTAGCCATCTTCATTGCAGTTATAGGAGCTCAGTACATAGTGGATAAAGGAATAAAGAGAATGAACTTTTTGAGGAAGCAACCCTGTCCTGAGAGATTTTTGCTTGTTTTAAACTAGGTGCCTTGGAAAAACAGATTCTGACTAGGCATTTGCATAAAGGAGGTTTACTAGGGAGTGTCCTTAATTTGAGTGGATATGGGGGGATGAAGCAAACAGAATTTTGGAGAGGGGGGAGTTGATCCCCAATGCAGTCACAACAAAGGCCCCAGCCGATCCTTGGGGAAACTTCCAGAGTTGTCCTGCCTTAGGGTCCAGTCCTTTTTCCCCTCCTGATCAAGCAGTGCCCAAGGCATGACCTTGACAAAGCAGTGCTGACCATCAGCGTCCAACTGTCCAGCAGCTCAGGAAATGAATGCATGTGAAGCGGAATCTGGCCTCTGTACCCCGACACCAAGTTAAATCCTACACACAGAGTTGTGGGTGAAGTAGAAAAGAATAGCTTTATTGCTTTGCCAGGCAATGGGGCGCCACAGCAGGCTGATGCCCTCAAAATGGTGTGTCCCTCCTTGGAGCTGGTAGTGAGGAGTTTTATAGCAATGGTTCAAAGAGGAGGGCGTGATCAACTCATGGACATTCTTCTGATGGGTTGGTGGTGAGGTAAGTGGGAGTCTGCGTCATCAACCTTGGGTTCCAACTGGTCTGGGGTCTGTGTGCTTGTGGGCCGCATACCCTCATTAATCTTAACTTCTCCCACCTGGAGGGGGTTTCAGCATCTGCAGAATAGCTCAAAGATATTGTTGTGTGTATCCCTTGATGGGGAACCAGGACCCTGCCCCCAGGCTGCACTATTGTTTCTCTTGACAGTTTCTCCCTGGTCTCGCATCCCCTCCGTTCCTTAATTAACAGCTTCTTGAATCTGCCCGTTGGGACTCAAGGAAAGTCATGGAGTCTGAATGAAGTCTATTTCCTGTACTCAAAGAAATAGGGGGACACAGAAAGGCTTTGTGCCCAGGAGCCCCCATAGGGCCCCGCTCAGTATCAGGTGCCTCAGTCCTGACTAGAGAGCTGGGCACCATAGCACTTACGACACTGCTCAGTTCTGACGTGGTTTGGCCCATTGTGCTGGCTCCCCTGAGAGAGGTGTGATGCGACACAAAGCATGGGGTCAGACCATTTGATTTCCACCCTGAGGTTTCTTCCTGCTAACTGCATTGCTTGGATCAGAGTTTATCTTCCCTCAACCTATTTATCCTTCATTGGCAAGTGGGTGTTCCTACTTAAACACTGGACAAGTGGCAGATGTGCCAGGGTAGCATGGGAATGGGGTCAGAATTGAATGCAGTACAGCCGGAAGGAAATCCGTACCTATGACTGCCTGGAAGTCCAGCTACACTGCCCTCCCTCCACCTAACCCACCCAGGATCTCCCCCGTTTCTGCTGGAAAAGTACAAAAGAGGTCTAGTTGCCTCTCTGGGGTACTGAGAAATTGATCAACTATGTTTGGAGATAGTTGGATCCTGATAAGGATCTTGCATGAGGTAGACATTTTTGTTCTTTTTCCTGACAGTAGTCAATAAGAAATCATAGTGGAAGAAGATGATGTCATTCCTCATCCTGTATCAACTCATATATGGGTTAGTGACTTGTTGAAAAGAAAAAATTAGTCCATAATGTCGTAAATTACTATGAGTGCCACAGAGAAATGTGATAGAGTTGTAAAGGATCTTGAGCGGTATGATTCCAACCGCGACATTCAAGCAAATGGCTTCTCAAAGAGGGGCCTGGGGCTTCCCTGGTGGCGCAGTGGTTGAGAGTCCGCCTGCCAATGCAGGGAACACGGGTTCGTGCCCCGGTCCGGGAAGATCCCACATGCCGCGGAGCGGCTGGGCCCGTGAGCCATGGTCGCTGAGCCTGCGCGTCCGGAGCCTGTGCTCCGCAACAGGAGAGGCCACGACAGCGAGAGGCCCGCGTACTGCCAAAAAAAAAAAAAAAAAAAAAAAAGGGGGCCTGGAGGGGGAAACTTCTCAGAATCATGGGGGAAAGATGAGGCTTAGGCAGTCTGAAAAAAGCATATTGTGTTTTGTTCCCATAAGAAGGTTTTGTACAAAATTCTTGTCTGTTGCACATACGCAGAAAATAGCTTGAGGGAGTGTTTTAGGGGGACAAACGTTGAAAAAAACAGATGAGAAGTAGCTTTGGGAACAAAATGGCTGCCTGATATCAAAATTACTTATCAGAAGTTTTTAGCTCTAGCAACTATATTTGGCTTAAAATGACATATCCTTTTTTCTTTTCTTTCTTTCTTTTTTTTTTTTTTTTACAAAGCCTTAAGTTAAATAATGCAGTTACCTCCTGCTAGAAATGAGCATTCCAACCACTGATAAGGGGCCTCTCAAAACTAAGGATGACAAAATGACAACAGGCTCTGAAAACTGTTTGAAGTTTGCCCTCAAGTTAGAATCACCTGGATTTTTTGAGAATTCTCATTGGATATGGACCTATCACTGAAGGAGATGAATACTTGTCATGTCTGGGACTCCAGTGATGCCCAAACTTTCCTTAAGCCTGGAGTAAGGAACTGAATAAACAGCTCCTTTCAGAAGGACAGGTTTCCCCCGCCCAGGTAGGTAAAGAGATAGCATCAGCATCCTTTCTAAAACCATTATCTGATGTTTCTGTGACTCAGTTTTTTCACCCAGAATATCAGTTGCTGTGACTGACAGCCCTCAACATTCCTGTGAGCCGCATGGTGAAAGGAATCTGCAGATGAAAGCAAATTTACTCAAATTTCCATCAGCAGCATTTCTCAAGGTTTGTCGGCTTAGAACATGAATATAGTCTATTTCTGTGGGGTCAGCAGCAGAAAGGAGTGTAGATTTCAGGAGGAATTAATGGTCTACAGGTTAACTCTTTACTTATGGAAAAGGAACACTAAGATAATTTCCAATATTGTCTATTTATTCAATGTATATGAATATAATATACATATAATATATATTACATATATTAAATTTATATAAATTTTATAAATATATGTAAAATCTCTTAATGAAATGTTTCTTCACCTACAAAATGTTTCTTGTTAATTTTTGGAAAAACTACACAAGTGGATTTCTTGCTACCAAATGCACATTAAGATATTTATAACCAAGTTTAATATCTTTGTTTTTCTTTCCAAAAGCTGAGCTAATATTTACCAGGCTCGTGTCATGGGCTAGAACAGGGGTCAGCATTTACGGCCTGCAGCCCCTCACCTGTTCTTGCATAGCCTATGAACATTGTGAAATGGTTGAAGAAAAGTCAAAGAAGAATAATAGCTCATGACATGTGACAATTGTATGAAATACAAATTTCAGCTTCCATACGTACAGTTTTATTGGACACAGTTACACCATTCTTTTACAGATTATCTATGGCGGCTTTCCTGCTAAAAGGACAGAGCTGAGTCGTTGTAACACAGACCATATAGCCCACAGAGCCAAAATAATTAACTCTTTGACTCTTTACAGAAAAAGTTTGTCAACCCCTGGCCTAGAACATTTCTCTATTTGTTGCTAGTTGTTTTAGGGGCTGGTTAGATTACTGCTCTGCTAAAGATTAGAGCACTGCAGGGACTTCCCTGGTGGCACAGTGGTTAAGAATCCTCCTGCCAGTACAGGGGACACAGTTTCGATCCCTGGCCCGGGTAGATCCCACAGGCCGTGGAACAGCTAAGCCCGTGTGCCACAACTACTGAGCCTGTGAGCCACAACTACTGAAGCCCCCATGCCTAGAGGCCGTGCTCTGCAGCAAGAGAAGCCACTGCAGTGAGAAGCCCATGTACCCCAAAGAAAAGTAGCCCCCGCTCACCTCACTAGAGGAAGCCCATGCACAGCAATGAAGACCCAAAGCAGCCAAAAATAAATAAATACATTAATTAATTAATTAAAAAAAATAGATTAGAGCATTGCAGTTGTAGAGAACTTACAGAGTGGTCCCTGGAGTACACCTCTGTTAATAGAACCCAGGTCTACTTAACTTCCCATAACACCCGCCTATGGGTAAATAGCGCTTTGTTAATCACATTTGACCACACTCTTTACAACAAAAACTGTTGAATTCTGTTGGGAAGAATCCTCACCACCTAATTCCTTTTTTAGGACAATCAGATTTGTATATAACAGGTTTGTTTAAGATAAGACTATAACTACTATCAACAGGAAAAAATGTCTTCCTCTGAATGTTAAAACATTATCCTTTAATTAGTAAGCTAGTTGTAGAAAACAAACAAGGAATAATGCTAACAGTTGTGTTCCGCTTAAATGTAAGATATTGTTGGGTCTAACAGATACTGAAGACCCTTAGTTATTGGGAAGGGCAGTAATGAATTTATTACATCAGCTCAGGAAAGCTGCAAAGCCCTAAATGACAAAATTATATTGTTGTATATTATTCTTCATTTTAATTCTGAGATGTTTGGTGGGAGGGAGATGATTGGAAGGAGGAGGAACAGAGGCCCTCAACCAGGGCAAGGAATTGTCGAAGAGCAAGTATAAGAGTCTTTTCTTTTAATGCTATGAAAAAAAGATACTCCCTTAAATATGGTCAAATGATGATTTCAATTGAACTTTTTGAAAGCATTGTAGATTCACATATGGCTGTAAGAAATAACACAGCGAGGGACTTCCCTGTTGTGGCAATGGTTAAGAATCCACCTGCCAGTGCAGGGGACACGGGTTCGAGCCCTGGTCCGGGAAGATTCCACATGCCGCGGAGCAACGAAGCTCATGAGCCACAACTACTAAGCCTGCGCTCTAGAGCCCGCGAGCCACAACTACTGAAGCCCGTGTGCCTAGAGCCCGTGCTCCACAACAAGAGAAGCCACTGCAGTGAGACGCCCATGCAACGCAACGAAGAGTAGCCCCTGTTCACCACAACTTCATTGCGCGCAGCAATGAAGATGCAATGCAGCCAAAAATACATAAATAAATAGCATATATCTGTAGGGCTGCTGTGAGGATTCAATGAATTAAATATTTGTAAGTCCTAACTATATAAGTGTTAGTTATTGTTACTCTCTCTCTACTCTAGCTAATTTTCTCACCATCTTTACTGCCCAGTCTGGTCTGCATACATTCTCATTAAGGTTTCCATCACCTCTTTCACCTCACAATATCATCCCTCAATTTCAGCTCAAATCTAGGTCTTCCTCCTCTCCTAAGAAGGAATCCTACTCATAGCAAACAGGAAGTAGTCATTCTTGCTAGGAGCCTCAATCATATCTGATATTTATCCAAGGTGTTGGTCAGACTTCTGATATCTGACCTGTCGGATTTGGAGGCAAAGGCAGTACCCAGGTTTGTCTATGCTTCTCAGTTCCTGCCCCGCAGTGGGCCTGGGGCGGCTGGCGGCGCGCACTCACAAGCACTGCTTTACTTTCACAGCTCACTGGCCAATCGTCTTTTGTTATATACTGGCATAGAAGGCCTGGCCAAAATTTAGGAGGGATCACACAGGGGCCTCTCTGACGTGACTGCCGTGACTGCATGATGGAACTGTGAAACGAGAGGAACGCTGTCTGCGTGAGGAATCTCATTAGAAGAATCTATCATTCCAAGTAAATGAAACAAACCCAGCTTAAGCTGGTTACTAGGGTCCAAAATTCCAGACCCTTTGCCAGAAGGCTTTACGGATCAAAGTTAAATAGGGAAATTTAATACAGCCCAAGCCTCAGGTGTGATTATTCTCCAAGTACAGCATTCGCATCAGTTCAGCAGAATTTCTCCTTTAGGCCGCAGTCTTTCAATAATTTAGGTCTTTGGTCGGGGAAAGAATATTTTTTGGCAGGCTCTCGGTTCTTTTATTTTTTAGGTATGTTTTTTCTGCAGCCTATGCCAGGACCAAGAGTGTTAACAGGCCATCAGTTTAACTTTGATTTCATAAAGTGTGAGGAAAGTGGTGGCGGGCTGTGGCACTTGTGCCAGGGGGCAGTCATTAAGCAGGTTGAGAGGACACCTGAGTAAGGCATAGACTCACTCTGAAATGAAATTACAGGAATTTGCTCCGTCAGAACTGTGATTCATGCAGAGGTTGCAGAGGCAAGCCTAAAGACTAATGAAACTACCTTCCTTTAAACTCCAAGCTAAGGTGCTAACAAGCCCTCTTCACCTTGTTGGAGATGTCAGAATTTTTCCAGCTCTCATTACAGAAGGTGTCTGTGATGACTGTGTCTAGAATATTCCATGTTGATGGAGAAACTTCCTTTTCCACTTATCCACAGGGTGCTGGCATATGAACATGCCCCTTAGGGACTTTTAATGGCAGTAAACTGCAAAGGCTTCCTTAGGCCTTTGTGGAGGAATTGCCACCAGTGAGTGCTGTACCTTAACTGAGGTATCCCCAGGGCAATCCAGGCTTGTTGGCAGGATCTCCAAGTTCCACGTCTAGTGTCTCAATCCAGAAGATACAGAACTTAGCAGTCAAGAGGACCCAACGCTTTTGATATTAAAAGACCAATTTATTGACATATTGGTAGATCAGCTTAGGACCTGATGCTGGTCATTTACCTGAGACATCATTGCCTTTCCAGGTAGGATGTCCAAGAGACAGATAAAATTGTGGATCATAATTTGTAGTGTGTGCAAGAATAAAAATACTTGGAAATTGCTGAAGGAATATTTGTTCCAACCAGCGTTCTCTGAGACACGCTGTGTCACCGTAATCCACTGATGTCTCCATCTTTCTCATGGTACTGTTGTCTCTTAAGCTCAAAGTCTGGGTATGACTCAGCTTTGGCTCCCTGGTACTTAAAACAGAGTAAGCACTCACTAAAGCCTTATTGAATACATACTGAATTAAAGCAAGAAGCATTTGTTTTTGACCTTGAAAAGTAAGTCAGTTTTAGGGCTGTGAAATTATTCTGAATGAGACTATAATGGTGGATACATGGCATTAAAGTCCATAGAACACACAACAGCAGGAGTGAACCCTAATATAAACTGTGGCCTCTGGGTGATAAAGACGTGTCAGTAGGTTTGTCTGTTGTAACAAATGTCCCACTTTCATGGGGGAGGCGGTGTGTGGGGCGTGGGTATATGGGGACATTCTGTACTTTCCACTCATTTCTGCTTTGAACCTAAAACTGCTCTAAAAATAATGTATATTTAAGAAAATAATTTGGATTTCAACATGGCGCAAAGGTGAGTGAAGTTATTCAAGGCGGAAAGAACAGCACAAGGAGAAGTCTTAAGGTGGTGGTCCTGGGTGGGACGGGGGATTAGGAGCATGGTCTCTAGAAAATCAGTGACAATCCTGTTTGGCCTGAGAAAATTATACACGGCAAATATAAAAGAAATAATCGAAAAATAGTTGTAAGATGGAGGGTGAGGGTTTTGTGAAACAAATGACAAGTTTCGACTTAACTGAGTAGCAACAGGAGCCACTGAAAGTTTCTCGGGTTATGTCGAAGTGAGGATTAAAGTGGCAGCTGCACCCAGGTCAAATGATGAAGTTCCTTTATTCTTTCTAGATTAGAGATCTCCAAGTGGACGGCATCAATTCCCCCCGTCAGGTATAAACAATAGAAGCATCCCAAATGTATCTGCCTAGAGTCACAGTGACTCTACATTCAGATGATTTCAAAACAATATCTTACCTTGACTACATTCAGTGTCTATCTATATCACCTTCTCCCACTTTTACCTGTCCTTTTAGCCTAAATACAATACTTGTCCAAGATCTCTCCCCAGGGGTGGACCACGGAGAAAGAGGAAAGAGGTGGGGGTCTGGTTAGAGAGGGTGGGGCGAGGGCAAATGGCACAGTGCCCAGGACAGCAAGACACTTACCTAAAAATTTTCCAAAGCCCACCTTGCCGCCGATCCCACTCCAGGGAAATGTAGGGGTTAGAGGAGGCTGCTTCAGTGGCCAGAGGACCCCTCACTGTATAGCCAACCTTCACCTGGGAAAAGAACTTTGACGCCAGTTGTGTTGCAATCGTGAGAAAGAGCAGCTCCATCTGTGGCAGGGCCGCTGGCATGGACAATGATGGGGATGCGATTCCTCCAGGACTGGATCCTCTTGCTGGGTTTCTGGGAAAGCCTGAATTCTGGGGAATCACTCCTGGTGGTAGAGGCGCCAGTGAGAATAGCGGGTGTGGGCTGAGATCGTGTGTTGGGATGGCGTGGAATGCTGAGATGCTAGGAAAGAAAGTCGGTTGTGTGTAACATTGACTCGGAAGCGCAGAGGAAAGGTGGTGAAGGAAGTGAGATTTGGGTCAACAGGGCTGGCAGCTGACAGCTCCCTCCACTGATTCCCTGGGATCTCTTCTAACTGCTGCGGGGACCAGTAGGGGGAGGAGGGGTTACTACAAAGCTTACCAGGACAGGAAGAGTCCTGAGGAGACCAAGGTTTTGAAATGATGTTACTACATTGGCTAAAGGGTTAGGAGCTCTAAATGCCGATCCCAATTCTAAGGGCTTTACCTGTGTTACCGCTTCAAGCTTCACATATGCTGCAAGGCAGGGTACCATGATTAAGTCCCTTTTACAGATGGGGTAATGAGGTAAAAAGAGGTTAAAAACTCCCTGATGTTTACAAGGTAAGTACGTAGCAGAATCTGTCTGTCCGTCTGTCCGTCTCCAGAGACTGTGCTACTTTCTTATACTGCTGGGAGAAGAGGTGGGTGGCACAGAAGGATGGAAACGTGGAGAAACCTAAGCTGTCTTAGGACAGGCTTGTTCCCATACCGCCTTTGGGCAGTATCTTGGTGTGGCGTCCTCCAAAAAGGCTTTTCAGGACCTTTTATTGAAAAAAGGATCACCTCACCTGCTCCTGGTTCAAACACCCACAGCCCTACCTGGGCCGAGATGTGGGCACATCCCTTCAGGGCAGGGAGCTACCACCCTGTAGCTAGCTGGGTGGGTGGTCCAGGGTCCTGGGGTGCCAGGGTAAGCATTGTACCAGGGCCCATTCATTTGTCTTGCTGACTCAAAACACACCTGTAATGTTTGCTTTTAGCTACCTCGGCAGCTTGCCCCCATGGCTTCTGTGCCTTTAAAACATCTTTATTGGTAATATCAGGATTGACTCCAAGAATAATACTGTTTATTTCTGCCACATCTCAGGCCATCCGAGGAGGTACCTGGATGGTCAAAGGGCTTCTTATGAGCTCTCTCCTTTGTCCTTTTAAAATCACTGAATTTTCCTGGTAGTTTAATGCAAAAGGAAACAGAATGTCAGACCCTTTGGGCCCAGGCAGTATTGGAGGAGGGCTGGTGACACCCTGGACCACAAATCTGAGGCCTCATTATAACTGTGGGATCGTATTCCCAGCTCACCCTCACCCTGTCCATCCTTACCGCCCACCACCACCCAGCTACAGCGTCCCATCCAGGGCCACTCCACCTGCACACCTCCACCCCCATCTTCTCTCTGTGTCTCTGTCTGAAAACTGAGTGTTCTCCTTCCTCTATGTGTGGATCAGACACGGCTGCCCCAGCCTCGGTGTTTAATCACTTCATATTTCAAGACTCCAGAGGGAATTCTGAAAGTCCTCTGGTCCTGATCCCAAATCCTAAGAAAGAAGATGCAGGGCTGCCCTGGTGGCACAGTGGTTGAGAGTCCGCCTGCCAATGCAGGGGACACGGGTTCGAGCCCTGGTCCGGGAAGATCCCACATGCCGCGGAGCAACGAAGCCCGTGTGCCACAACTACTGAAGCCCGTGCGCCTAGAGCCCGTGCTCTGCAACAACAGAAGCCCGTGCACCACAACCAAGAGTGGCCCCCTCTCGCTGCAACTACAGAGAGCCCGCACACAGCAGCAAAGACCCAATGCAGGCGGAAAAACAAACAGATAAATAAATAAATTTAAAAAGACAAAGAAAAGAAGATGCAATAGGCCGATCTTAGCGGGGGTGAGGGAGTGCAGCGTCCACCCCGGGTCTGACCAGCGGGCTAGAGGCAGATTCCCTTTTTCCTCTGTCCACCCAGCTGGGGAGCAAAAGGCTCCCTGAACAGGGCCGCAGGGGTTTCTGTAAGAAGGGGCGCATCAGTCAGAGGCGGCCGCCTGCCTGAGAAAGTGGGCACTGTCTCTCCACCACTCCCGTAAAGATGTGACTCTCGATGGAGCCTGCTCTGGCCCTGGCTGTCCCCACACACTCCACAGAGGAGAGGGGCTGGGGTCTTCTCTGCAGGCCTCACAGATGTTGGGACGTGTGTCACCCGTGCAACCCAATGTCTTATCCCATCCCTCTTTCCTACATCCTGCCCCTCCCCCATAGGACTGATCTGCTACCCTGAAGTCCTGGGCGTGGTCAGAAGGAAGATCTGCACCCTTGTTTTTGTGCCCAGTGCTTTTTCAGAGTTCATAGGAAACAGCTCTAGGACAAGGAACAACTCTAGGAAAAGAAAATCCTATCCTTGGCCGAGATCCCATGTTCTATACATACTGTTTCCTTTTTTTAAAACAAATAAATGGAACAACGTTTTAAAAACGCATGTGGTACCCTTACAAAGTGACCATCCACAACCCATGAGTGCTTGCTTCTGCTCATTCCAGAACCTTCAGGTCGGCTTTCCTGGCCTGAGTCCACACCACGAGACCCCAGGAGGTGCCGCGGGGCCTGAGCCAGGCACGAGTCAGGAATGAATGGGCGTCGGGGTCCGTCACACACTCCCCTACACGTAACCTGCCACCGCCATTTGGCGTGTGCCGTGCACCCTCGGTGTCTCGATATTTTATGAATGACACCGGCCAAGATAGGCTGGTCCAGGCTGGGATGCCTGCCAGGTGGGCATCCTGACATGTCCTTGGGAAGAGGCCGTGCTGGCCGAGAAGATCCAGAGGGCACAGGCTGTCCTCCACCAGCACCAGCTCCTTGCCAAGCTAGGCAAGTGCAGGCTCTTGACCTCATGGAAGTGGGGTGATGGGGGAATTTTTTCTCCCTGTGGAATATTTACCTGCCCCCCAGCTGAGTCAGCAGCACGCCCAGCTGACAGAGCGCTCACCAGAGCTCCTGGGGTCCCCAGGCCTTTATCACCCCCTCCACCTCTCAGCCCATTCTGGACCTTTCTGCAGAAAAAGCGTGCCTTCTAGTGGTATGAATCTCACAGAGCTTTTGAAACCACAGACCTCACAGTCCCTCGTGATGATGATGGACAGTCTGGATCACAGCTTCCCCACCTTCCTCTGTGCCCCCGAGGCCACTGCTGAAGCCCATCAGGGAAAAGGACCCTGTCACTGAATCACGTCTGGCCCAGCATCTGCAGGCAATCTACAGCGTGGTCCAGACCACGTCTCCACAAGGCTCGTGCCCACCCTTGGGGGGACCCGGCAGTCCATCGAGGGAGGGAAGAAATCGAGAAATCATTCATTTTTCCTATCTCAAGAGATAGAAAATAAATCATACTTTACTGATACTGATGTACACAGTGACCATAGCGGACATATATACACTACCAAATGTAAAATAAGTAGCTAGTGGGAGGCAGCCGCATATCACAGGGAGATCAGCTTGGTGCTTTGTGACCACCTGGATGGGTGGGATAGGGAGGGTGGGAGGGAGGGAGACGCAAGAGGGAGGGGATATGGGGATATATGTATACGTATAGCTGATTCACTTTGTTATAAAGCAGAAACTAACACACTGTTGTAAAGCAATTATACTCCAATAAAGATGTTAAAAAAATGTATTTACAAACTGACATTTTTTTTGTTTTTTCTGATGGAGTACACAATCCAAAACATCTGGAGACCAGTGATTCAGAGCAGGGATCTGGGTCAGAGAGGTACTGTGAGTACTGGCTCTGCCGCTTTTGGCTTGTGTGATCCTGGGCGGTGGTCAGCCTCTCACCACCCCCGTTTCCTCATTTATGGAGTGAACTTGACAGAAGACTCGTAAGACTGAGGATGAAATTAGACCATGCAGTGCAAGCACTGTGCCTGGAACACAGGGATCCCTGGATAAGCATCATTTATCGCTATCACTCACTGTTCATGTCCGTCCTCAGCAAACGGCAAAAGCGGAAGCCCCCAGATGGCTCAAGCACAGCTGAGCCTCCAGCCCCAGAGGGGACCCCACAGACTCAAGGGTTAACCTGCATCCATTCCGTGGTTCAGCCACATCTGCCCTGTCACGAATATAAGCACTTGACGTGGAGACAGACGCAGAGCCTGGGTGGGCAGAGGGAGCTAGAGCCATAGAGGGGACCTGTGTCGAAAAGAAGTACGCCCGAGTTGTCCAGGCATTCCTTTATCGCCAGTCTTCCCACTCCCTGGCTGTGTGACCTTGGCTAAGTTACTACCCTTCTCTGTTCTAGCTGGAATAAAGCTAGCTGCCACGTAACATACAAACCTCAAAATTGTAGGAGCTCGGTGTGATAGAAGTTCACTCTTCACTGACATCTGCACCCCAGTGAGAGCGATCCTGGCTGGAGCACAGCTTCCCTCCACAGCCTGATTTAGGGACCCCTTGTCACTCTGTCTTGCAGCCCCATGGTCCCCTCAGAGTTGTCAGCGTCCAGCAAACATGGGGCCAGAGAATGGAGAAGGTGCATTTCGATGCAAGGAGGGCTGGGAAATGTCATACTTGGCTGGGCAGACACTTCTCAGAAACCACTGAGAAGGTGACAATGGAAGGTGGGGAAAAACTTGGGTGAGCAGTTCCCTGTCTGCCACATGCTCTGGGCCACCGTTTCCTCCTCTGTGAACGGGGATGATAATAGTAATACCTGGCTTCTATGGTTGGCAGGAAGGTTAAATGGTAATCACGCAATAATCATCAGTTGCTCTGGTTACTGCTAGGAACTAGACCTTGCTATTATTTACCAAAGATGAAAGGCTGCACCTTGAAAATGAATCCAGATACCTGTGAGGTCTGAGCTCTGGGGGTTTAAGAAGCTATTCAGGCACAAAGCCCCATGCAGAGAAGTTATATCTGAACGTAGGTCCTTCACCTGGTTGTCCTACACCTCTGCCGTTTTTCACCTGCGTGTGCCTTGTGTGTTTGGCATATCCGCTGTCCCTGTCGCTGCCCCCTCCCCATGCAACCCCTTGCCTCCCCTCCCCTCTGTCCCCTCTGTCTTTCCAGCCCACAGGTCCGCCCTCTGGTTTCTGGCTGTGTGTTTGCTGCTCTGGGCTCCCAGCCTTCCCAGCTTTACCTCTAATTCCACCCAGACAGAGAGAGCATTACCCCCCCAGGGCTAGACCCTCCGTGACATGGGTAGCTGATTTATTGAATTGTTTGAATCCAGTATGAGTTCAAATAGGAAGTGATTTTTATGTTGTTGTTGTTGTTTTAAATCACTCCCTGCAACTACACCCTTTCCCATCCCTTAATGACATTTGGGGCAGATTTCATAACATTCCAGGCACTTTCAGTAACCAAAACAGTGTGGTCCAGTTTCACATGTCAATTTCACAGACAGTTTAATGATGAATTCCTTCCTCTTGTCCAGTCCACAGCCACACTCCAGCTGGGGACCTGGACTGGGGAGGGAACCCGTCTGCTCCCCTTCCTCCTCTGTCTCCCCTGCAGAATTCATTCATTCAGGAAAGACTGGGAGAAGGGCCAGAGTCCTTTAGTTGTCGGGCAGGTACTGCGTCTCGGGTAGGGGGGCAGGTGCTGCGTCTCGGGCCGGGGGGGCAGGTGCTGGCTCTCTTGTGGACCCTGGGGAGTGGACCAAACCAGTGACTTTCTGCAGCCTCGGGGCCCAAGGGGCCCTCACACTCTCTGCCGTGCCCATCTGTGCGGGTACTGACTGCCCCATCCTCTCTGCCCTGCCCTCTGGGCCTCGTCTCCTCTGCACCTGCTCACCTAGCAAACCTGCTGCCTATGCAGATACTCACCTGGCTGAAGAAACGTTGGTCTCCGCTTCTGCCATCCCCACCTCCCCTGTGTGCCCCTCCCTTGCTGGGGACTTGGCTTCACAAAGGACATGCTTAGATTAGCTCCCTGGGGCAGGGCTACCTGGGAACCCCTGGAGCTGTACTGGAAAAGTGACAGAGCTGATGAAACTCCATCTTGGCATCCAGACCCTCTTGGAATAGGCTTGGCTGTTGCCTGGCCCCCAGCTTGGCCCTATGCTGACCTTTTTTTTTTTTTCTGCGGTACGCGGGCCCCTCACCGCCGTGGCCTCTCCTGTTGCGGAGCACAGGCTCCGGACGCGCAGGCTCAGCGGCCATGGCTCACGGGCCCAGCCGCTCCGCGGCATGTGGGATCCTCCCGGACCAGGGCACGAACCCGCGTCCCCTGCCTCAGCAGGCGGACTCACAACCACTGCGCCACCAGGGAAGCCCTGACCTTTTTTGACCTTCCCTCTGTCCTCCCAGCCAGATCTGCCGTGCTAGCTCCAGCTCCTATCTGAAACTAGGGCCAGACAGGCATGTGGACACCCTAGGCAGGCTCGTACCTTGGCACACTTTCAAGATAAAGCACTTGAAATATTTGTTCAATAAAAATTTGGTAGGTCCAAGGAGAAACCGATTTTCCGATGATGATTATAGAAAAACAGATTTCCCTTATCACTTGTTTCTCCTGGCCAAAGAATTGATGTTCTGAAAAATAAAAAGCCAAATATCTGGCAAAACGTGTCTCACTGTTTTCTGTTCATTCTGATCTTTTCAGTCTTTCCAGTAGTTTCTGAAAGGAGGTAGCTTCTTAGGACACATAAACAAGAGATTAAAATTTAAATAACAGAAGGGAACTCATTCTTAATACATAGCACTACACTATGCTTTATTCATTCTCACAGTTCAAACTGACTGTCAGCTCCTAGCTGCCATGAATACACATGAATGTGACGAACCCACAGAGGAAGGGCATCTGCCTGGGTGAGAAATGTGTTTATTTCCTTCTTTCTCTTTCTTGAATCTTCCATCTTTTTCTGGTTGTTGCTTTGTCTGCTTGTTTATTTTCAAGGTCCACTCCAGTTTAACTAACCACTATGTCAGAGTGGGAACCGTTTATGCCCACGGTTAGGTGCAGCAGGCGTGGGGACCAGGGTCAGCCAGTTTTATTCTGGATATGGTTTTGTGCCCTTGGGTGCTACCCAGCGGGGGCATCTCTGCTCCGGATACTTTACAGGGACGCCCCACCTCTGCTCCAACGAGCACCTCCACCTCTCACTCTCCTTGGCCACCCTCCACCTAGGTCTCTGCTTCTTCCCTCCAATTCTTGGGCAACTGTGTGGTCTTCACATGTTTCCCATGGTCAGTTCTGAAGAGCCAAATCCTGCCACTTTAATAGCTAAAGCAGGTGGGAAAATGTTGTTCACCTGGTCAGACTTGCCTGGCCCGAATCCAGGCCCAGCCCCTTACTAGCTGTGTGGCTTTGGCAAGAAATTCAGCCTCTCTGAACCTAGGCTTAGTCAGCTGTAGGATGGGGTGATGGTCCCGACCTAGCCAAATAATCCAGAAGATTCCAGTTAGCATATGCACAGTGAAGCCCTGGGAGGCCCACAGCACAGGGATAATAGCCCTGTTAGGGTTACTAGCTCGGAGGCTGATTTGCTTGAAAGTGAGATCAGAGTTCCCCAGCTTTCATGTAAAGATCTCAAGCTGATAACTTATGTTTATGATTAGAAGGCCACCCAGACATCAGCTCTGATCTCCCCTTTTGAGGTCTCGATCCCTTTAAGTAGAATTGGTACTAAATGGCTTCTAGTCAGTGTGGAATTGTTTATGGGGACCCAATCCTATGTACACCAGCTAGACCTCCATCTCCTGCCCACGGGGACATCACACCAAAACGCGCCAAAGGAGAGAGACCATAGATGGTCACCATCCCAAACCTTGGACTCGTGCATTCCTTGAGTCCTAAGCAAGCAATGGCTTAACTACTCTTACCAGCTGGCCGATCGGGGCAAAACCAGAAGAGTGCGTCTTCATCACTGGGTTTTGTGAGGACTGAGTCAGGTGATGGGGCTGGAGTTCTCAGCATGGGTCCAGCAGGAACAATTACTCTCCCTTCTCTTCTCCCACCCAATCTGGCCTGTTGCTGATGCTTGATTTGTTTCTTTGAACTTACTCTGTTAAGCAAATGAAGAATCCACTATCTGACTACAGTATTCCAGGGAGGGGGCCTCAGGACACTGTGGTTCCTCCAAGAAGCATTTAAGGAGGCTGAGGGCCATTAGGCAGCATCACCGTGGGCTTGTCAATCTCTTCTGAGAGGCAGCTCAGCTCAGCTCCCTCTGCCACCTCCAAGCAGTGATGGTGACAGAGCAGAGATGGTCCCTGAGGGTATGCATTCCTGGGAGGGCAGACCTGGGCGTGATGTGCTCATGGAAAGTCACAAGGCACTAGGGGACCAGACTGAGATGCTGGACCCCTGTGAACGGGAGATGCTCCAAGAGGAAAAGAGAGTCTGGCGGTAGAGTCTGTCTACCCCTCTCTCGGTTTTGCCTTAGGGACGCTCAAAGTGAAATTGGATCCTCTTAACCAGTCGTGGGTCAGAGGACACAGCAGACAAGTTTCCCACTTCCCGGGCCTTATCTATCCTAGAGTTGCAAGGAAGAGGTTCTGTAATGACCTTCAGGTCAGTGTTGCCCCCTCAGCAACACTGAGCAGGGCTGGCTGCCCCAGCACGGGGAGGGGGGGCCCAGGGCAGACCTGCAGGCTCAGCTCCCTCCCGACAGACACCAGTCAGAAGCAGGCATGTATGTAGCACATTTCAAACAAGCAAAGAGACAACCCACGCCTGTCAGAGAAGACCCAACTGTCTATTAGAATAATTAAGTGTCAGAAAAACCACAATTCCACCAAGGAGAGAAAACATAAGGAACCTTGAAAGACCTGCTGTGACTTGGAGAATGATTCTGTACAGATTTCCTGGTCGGGGAAAGCCATGCTGAGAATTAGAGGGAGAGAAAAGAAAGATGAACAGAATAATATCATGTATGACTTGCAAGGAAGTTGTAAAGATAATGCTAGTAAAAAGGGTTAAAGGAATAGGAGGGCTTTTTTTTACTAATGCATCAGGGGAAAAGAGATACTGAAGTTAAAATAGGTCTGCTAATAAATCAGGCTGGGCATGAAATTAATGTTGGGTCTGAAATGGCCAAGATATTGAACTCATTCTTCAAAACTGTCTTTAGCAATAGAAATAAAAAGGAAAATACAGACCATGATGGGGTAATAGAAACCTTTTGAAAATAACTACTGGCAGAAGCAGATATGGGACTCTTGGAACATCTGAGGACCACACTGAATAAGAGTAAATATGCTTCTTGGGGATTACGGGAAATTGATTAGTATCTACTGGATCATGTAAAACGGTGCCTTAAAATGGCTTTGTCATAGTATTGTTATTCAAAATAAATAAAGTTAGAGGAGATTCTGAAAGAAGATGTCCAACATTCTGGGTAAAAACATTAAAAGGAGGGAGTCCAAAGGAACTGTCATCCTGTTTGGCAAACCTGATGGTAATTACCGGGAAAATTGTGACACCATATTGAGGATCACCTAAAAGCTCCAAAGGCTAAATAGCCATAACATTTATTCAAATCAAGTTGTGTTTAAAAAAAGTGGTTTCATGCCCCTCTCCCCCGAGCCCAAAGGCCAAACTGGTGAAGAAAAGGCTGCTATCTGGGTCAATTTGTATCAATATTTTCAGTGTCTCTGTATCGGCACAGTTCACAGGACCCAGCAGTAGGAGAATATACCAGAAGGGCCCGTGCACAGGAAATCCAGGAGAGGGCCTCCCCCCTTCGACTGCCCTCCCATTGTGACGGCCGGCCACCCCCAGGTCCTGGAAGGCAGGGCTGTACAGAGCTTTTTGTCACGTCCTCGTGGCCCCTCCCTCCCTCTCCCCCATGTGCGGGCACATCGTTGCTCCCCGCTGCGCCCCCTGCAGGTTCCCACACCACTGACGTCCTCAGGGCTCTCTTCACACGGCTGCCTGGCACAGCAGGCTGGGCACTTTCCCCAGCCTTTTCCTCTTAGGTCTCCCTTGCTGTGGGGTGACAAACTAAATTAACGCTAAATACTGAGAGGGTCAATGTGCCAGTGATTTCAAGGCCCTTTAATTGAGAAAGTGTTCATCCAGAGAAATAACTCATGGTGGTGATTCAGGCTCTGTCATGAGGTAACATAGAGGGTTAGGGACGGTGAGGTTGTTAGTAGTCTTTTAACTCATTTCTGAGACAGGTGCACCTGAGTAGGGTTGAGCCTACTCCGATGACAGGTGTTACTTATGATGGACCCAGGGCCAGGGATGCGGCTCCTTAGTCAGGGGCCACACATAGGTATGCTGGGGACACAAAGAGGAGGCTAACTCAAGGTCTATTAAGTCCTGCCTAGTATCTCAATTAACTCACTACTGATCTTTCAGAGAAAGAAGTGGCAATGAAATCATCTCATTTGTGTGACTCCCTACATATCACCACCAAAAAGTATTATGTGAGATAATACATTTATTTGGCTGTAACTTATGGAATTAATTGTGCTAAAACATAATGAGGTGTGCACGTAAAATCTATACACACCCTAGAGCTATGTACTGATGAAAATTATTATATGTAACAGATGTAGTCTTGAAAAGTCGTATGCAAATATAAATGTGTACCATTTTTAAATGCACTAAGGGAAGGGATCCTGCTATTTAAAGAAAGCCTGTAAGGATACCTATTTAAAAATAAGTCCTTTAAAAAATGATTCATCACCCTAAATTTAGAATCTTTAGGCTGCTATTTATAGTACATTCTACTTGAACATGCACTTATATACCACAACTGTATACATATGTGTGCATATGTGGGCATATGCAATATGTATTAGGGACATATATTTAAACCAGTGGTAAATTTCTTGCCTAGGTCTTGCCTTTTTTTTTTTAGATTTCTGCCCTAATCTGCAGCCATGAACAATCCAGATCCTACTAAAGGCCAGTGTAGTTGTCCCTGCAACTTCCATAGGAAAGAAGCCCCCTGGGGTCCCAGCCATGCAAACATATCAATATTGCTCCCCATGATGGGTAATTATTAAAAAAAAAAATAGGACCTCCTATTTCCAAGAAAGACTCAGCAAACTCTTTTTGTTATAGCATTTCCTTTCCTGCAAACTGTTTTTCTTATTTTGCTTCTGAATTTGTCTGGGACCAGGGAGACCTGAGTGGACCATTTCAGATGGAAATGTTGCTGGTTCAGCTTAGTTGGGAAACGGGAGACCGTAACCTTATAGATTTGACTGCAATTTCCTGCCCAGCTTCCTGAACAGGGGCTTTCAGAGTCTTTCAGCCCTGTTATTTATTATCTGGGCTTACTGGTTTTGTAGGGCACTGACTGGTTAACTTTACTCTATTGCCATTTTAATAAACAAGTCCAAAAGCTTCCAGTCTTAAAAATGTGAAACGATTACATTTGTGATTTCTGGGCTGGCTGTAACTGCCATATAAGAATATGTTTTAGGAACACGCTTAACATAGAATTATGATGTTTAATTCACAGCAAATACTATGTGACACTGAAGTGGTCAGCAGAGGAAGGGAGAGAAATGGCTGGTTCCTTTCTTAGATATTTCATTTTATTTCTTTTTTGACTTAATATTAACATCACGGGTAGGGGGTCTCCAGGCTGTTGAAAGATAATCTCTTCCCACTAAATTAAGTAACTTCTCTGCATGTTATTTCTCATTGAATACCCCAAAAGTTCATCCTCGATGGTCAGTCATCTCCCCAAGTGTCTTCTAGCTCTTTCTCGTCCATCTACATATGCCCCCATATTGGTCACCACAGCTTCTAACAGCCCACTTCTTATGCCAATGGTATAAAACCCAGGAAGCTCTTGTACTGTATACGCTGATTCAAGATTTGGAAAATATAATCACAGTATTTACCAGCTAAGAAGCTCAGGGTTACAAGGGGAGTGGGAGAGGCAGAGGCCCAGCCAGGGAAGAGATGAGTAGCTACACGGAATGATGTAGAAGGGCGTCGACTTGCTCTGCACCTTTATCTGTGCAGGATAGTGAAGGATCAGCAATGGCCAGCTCCAACTGACCCTCTGAAACCAACATGAGGAACAAGCCTGGGGTTCCATAATCTCCAGAGCAGGAAGGGATATATTTCACCTTATCACTCGCGCATCCAGAAAGATTCCCCTAGGGTTTCTACTGTAATGTTCTGAATATGAGGGTAGAAAAACTAATCCGATTTTTGTTCATAGATTGCTGAGTTGGTGCCTTTATTTGTAGAATAGAGTTAAAATGTCAGTGGTATTCAAAATGGATGGCATGTAATTAATTTATAAATCACCTCATCTATATCTCATAGGCATTGAATTTGGTCCTTCCTTCCCAACTGTCTCTCCTCGATCTAAAAAAAGAGCTAAGATGTAATAACAGTGGAGGATCCTAACACCACCGCCGCAGCTTCCTTTTTTAGGTACATGTATTGATTATACTCTAATGCGTGTTGCCTCCTTTATAATATGGGTGATTCTAATGAAGTACGGGCACTGGGTCATAACAGTGGCTCTCAGATGTTAACATAGCATCTCCTGCTGGATCAGAAAGACAACTCAGGATATGGAATAAGACAGAGATTCAGAAAGAAAACTGAATTAAGGGGCCAGAGTCCCAGGTTTAAATCCTGGCCCTACCGTTAAGTTGCTGTGTGACTCTGGACAAAGTCATCTCAGTTTCCTCGTTTGACAAGTGAGGGGATAGCACCCTACTGGGTCTCCAAGACCCTTTACAACTCTACCATTTTATGTGCCTGTGATGTGGAAGTTCTAATAGTCGGGGAAATGGAGAAATCAGTGGTGGCCAATGTCACTGAGTTCCTTGTGTGCGAACAGGAGAGCTAAGTAAGAGAGCCATCTAGCCACAGCGGGAGCATCTTGGGGACACGCTAAATCAGGAAGGCTCACAAATAGGGGAAAACTAGAATTATTGTCAAGGGGAGCCAAGGTTCTGATGAGGGAATCGGCACTCAGCAGCAAACAAAAACTTGTGGTTCAAGGGCAAACAAGGGCCGTCGGTCAGTAGCTGGGAGACTCCAAGCAGATGACTTCAGGCTTGAGAAATGTCCCAGGAGTACAGATCAGAACCGATACCACAGGTGGTGGGTGCCTCCTGGGCACCCCCTTTAAGCCATTCCAGGCTGGTTATCTTGGCACGGGCATTGCTTTGTATTAGAATTGCAGGTGCTGTACAGTAGTATCTTATTTTTTGAAACCCAAATGACAAAGCCAACCAGAGCTTTTGAGGACTATTTTCAGAGTGGTATTTCAGCATCAGTGGCTCACAGAATCAGCCTCTTCATGTCACCCTGTTCTCCTTGATAAAGGACACACACAACAGCTAGTCTTTTGAGGGAAAGATGGATTATTCACTAAGTGATGTTAAGATTTGGGAGAGAAAAATCCAAGCATTTAGATAAAAAATTAGATTCCTGACTTTATAGCCTATGCCAAAATAAATTCCAAAAACATCAAATACTTAAGTGAAAAAAATGGCAAACTGGAAAAAATACTTTTGAGTTATTTCTGGAGGCAAAGTTTAACATCTTTAATATACAAATCTTGCTTATAAGTAAATTAATAAAAGAAGAATTTCTAACGAAAGAAAAGGAATGAAGAACAGAAGTCAACTCATAAACTGAGACATAAAATTGACCAGTAAACTGATGAAAACATGTTCAACCTCATAAAGAAGTCAAAGAAAATGAACATTAAGACATTTGAAATACCAGTTTAGCCCATCAAAGATTTTACTTTAAATGGTATTCAGTGTCAGTGAAGATCTGAAGGAAGCGTGAACCCACTCTCTATGGGTTGCAGATTTCTTGCTGGGTGTCAGGGCCCCTGGGTTGAGTTCATGTGGATTATACTGGTACCCTGACATGGGGACTAGCCGACTGTTTGCCAAACCCATTTTTCTTTCTCCTGGGCTTACAGCTGGACTCCATTTCCCAGCCTACCTTGAAGAGAGGTGAGGCCATACAACAAAATTTTGGCCAAAGAAATGTGGCGGCAGTGAGGCCCACAACTTCCAGGCCTGCATAGATGCCAGGCAGGTGACCCTCTTTGCTGCCTTACCCTGTCTGCTGACCAGAGGCAGAGGACTCAGGAGAGGACTCCAAGGCCCTAGGAAGCCACCAGTTAGAAAAAGCCTGAGTAGAGCAAGCTCCTGCTCATCAACCAGCTGCCATTTTGTTCTTCATGGACAAGGAATAAAATTCTTTTGTGTTAAACCACTGAGGATAGAGGTCCATTGTAATATCAGCTAATGAGCATTGCTGTCAGAGATTTTTTAAAAATGATGCCTCAAAGTCAGCTGCTATAATGAAAAACTTTAATATGTGACAACGGCTTAGTGACTGAGTGACAGGTGGAGAAGGAAATTGATGGAGTAGGCTGGATGGTTAGCAAGTCGTGTAAATATGGCAAGTATTTGGTAAATCTGTTGCCTGTCATGTCTTGGAAGGGCAACCTCAGGTCTAACGAGCCACAGCTCTGGGCAGAGTAGTGAGAGGAGTTAAGGTGACCTGCTAAATCTGTCACTGGATACCTTAGTAAGGTGTTACAAGAAGGAGATGACCTATAGTAATAATTGATTGGTTTTCCAGCAGAGATCGAAGGAATGAGAAAGTCCACCAATAAAAGACCCTAAAGGTAGAAAGGTCAGTTGCTTCTGGACCCCAAATAATAAGAGATAAGACTGGAAAGTCTAGTCAACCTTCTCAGTCAAACAGAGAATTGGCTGGTGGCAATGATCCAATTACCCAAGGCTGTTTTAAAAAATTACATCCAGGCAATCACCCTGAACTTGAGAGGGGGAAGCTTGGTGAGGATGAACCGAGCAAAGGATGAACTGAGAATGCTTCTGGGAAAGTCCCTCAGTGAGGCTGCCAGCCCAGGGCACTGACTGAAAAAGACGAGAAACTACTGAATATTTGGGGGGACCATCCAGCCATGAAAACCAGAAGAACAGACCATAAAGTCTTTCATTTGTTGAGACTAAATCACTTAGGTCTTGAGCAAGAAGTGGATTATAATATTGATAGATGGGAAGTCTCCTATACTAACCACATCTGTGATTGGCTGTATTCTGAGGCTTTGACACATGCAGACTAGCTGACTCTGGAAGGATTGCCCCTCCCAGGATTTGTCAGTTCCTAGAGATAGTAAACAACACTGAAGCCCCAAGGATTTCAAATGCAAACTGACCAATCCAGAGCCCCCATCCCCACAACCTCTTCAGTCAGGTTTTAACTCTCTAGGTCGTTACCCCCAGGGCCAGGTACCAGACAACTAGGGAAGCCCCTAAGCCCCAGAGCCCTGAAATGATTCAAACAAGCCAATCCTAACCTGCTGACCCTGCCTCACTGGTTGCTTCCCCCAGAAACCACAATCAAGGCTCCAGCCCACGTTTACCCTCTCCCTCTGCCCCCAGCTGACCCTGGTGCTTTCCTGTGTGGCCCCAATATAGCACAGTGTGCTCTCTCCTCTTGGAAGCTGTAAGTAACAACCTTTTCAATGGCAGTCATCTTCTGATCTGTTAGCTCTACTATATTTCAAATTTTCTATTAATACACTCTCTTTTAAAATAGCCCCAGGTAAGGCAAACTCCTTAATCCCATTTTACATGTTTACGATGAAGAAAACTTGATGAATAAATTCCTTCCAATGAACAGAATCACATCTAATTGAGGAACCTCTCTATCCCCAGGGTAGGGAGCCTTTATTATGCCTGCCTGGCAGGATTTCAAAATTGCTATGGACAAGCGGTTGCTCTGCGTTTTCTGTTCTTCCCTCCTCTAAATGGGAGTTTTATTGTGTTATCCTGTCCCTGGTCTACAATATTGTATTGGGTATAAGGAGGGATAGATGAGTCTTTTGAATTTATAGGTTGCTGGGTCCTTAGGAGTTGCCTAGGGTCCTGAGAGAGAGGAGGGCTCATTACGCAGAGATCCTGGAATTCAGGGATGGGTGGGTCTTTGGGTTGTTCTCCATGGGGAGGTTAAGTTTGTTCCATGTGGAAATGAAAAAGGAAAGGGAAAATAAACAATTGGTGATCAGAAAGGTAGACCATGGCCTAGATGACTAAGTTCCTTACAAGATTCTTCCTGTTTCCTGGGTTCACAACTGATGTACATTTCTCAATCTCCACTGGCAACAAACATGACGACATGTCTGATTTTAAGCAAGATGAATACAATTTCCAGCCCTAGCTTGGCCCCCTGACTCTCTTTTCCCAAAGAAGCAAGAACATGTAAAGAATCCAGTATGGGAATCTAAGACCCTGGAGACATAAATCAGGGGTAGAAGGAGACTGGGTCCCTGAATGACTACCTGGAGCAGACCCTCCTGGCTGCCAGGTGGACTTTATGTGAATGGAAACATTGTCTGCCTGGAGAGTTGTGTCACCTGGCAGTCCTGGCAGGGACAATCTGGAAATACACCACAAGCCTTACCACCTGTTATACCCTCTGATCCACTGTGGAGTAGTTAAGAACATGAGACCCAAAGCCACATGTCCTGCCACATACCAGCTGTGTGACCTTGAGCAAGTTACTCAATTACTTTGTGCCTCTGTTTTCTCACCCATACAATAGGTATTCTAATAGTATCTAACGCAAACGGTTGTGGGGAAGATTAAGTGAACTGATATTTGTAAAGATTTTAGAACATCTAAGTTTCAGGGTACTCTAGAAGTTAACTTTTATTTGAATTTGCAATTTCACTTCTAGTGTTACTCTAAGGTCGAAAACATAGCTTTTATTTACTTATTCAGCAAACACTTAAGGACCTCTGACCATCTGCCAGGCACTCTGATAGGCACTAAGTAAAACAGTAGTGAAAAACTGATGTGACCAAGGATCTGTAAACAAGCATTTCATTGCTATATTGTTTGTCCCAAGAAAAATCTGAGAACAACTTGGATGTCCCCAGATAAGAGATTATTAAATAAATGATGCTATATCCATGCAGGGGAATAAAATGTTCACACTCATGGATCAAGTAGAAAAGCTTCTAAATACACAGAAATATTAAAAGATATCCACACTGTAAGTGCCTGCCCCAGGGCCTTTGTACATGCTCTTTTTTCTGCTTAGAAAATCTGAAACACAGAAATTGCTCAGTAAATAATTGTGAATGAATGAATGAACTGAAAAAGACAAATTATAAACAATGCATACTATATAGTTGTA
>RJWK010000488.1:43794-101933 GCA_004363435.1 Platanista minor
GACTATGGTAGATTGATGGGACTGTGGGTGATTTTGACTTTATCCTTTTCACCTATCTATATTTTCATAATTTTCTCCAAACCACCATGCATTTTTTTAATTTAAAAGGACAATTTATTTTTAAATAGGAGTCTAAGTATGAAGGATATAATGCAGTTCACTTTCTGAGTAAAAATAATAATAGTAATAATACAAACCCCAGGGACTTCCCTGGTTATGCAGTGGTTAAGAATCTGTCTGCCAATTGAGGGGACACGGGTTCGAGCCCTGGTCCGGGAAGATCCCACATGCCGCAGAGCAACCAAGCCCGTGCGCCACAGCTACTGAGCCTGCACTCTAGAGCCCGGGAGCCACCAATACTGAGCCCACGCGCTGCAACTACTGAAGCCCACGCGCCTAGAGCCCGTGCTCTGCAACAAGAGAAGCCACCACAATGAGAAGCCCGTGCACTGCAACAAAGAGTAGCCCCCGCTCACCGCAACTGGAGAAAGCCCACGTGCAACAACGAAGACCCAATGCAGCCAAAAATAAATAACTAAATAAATAATAAATAATGCAAACCCCAGAACACTAATAGGAGCTAATTTTATCAAATATTGACAACGTACCAACCAGTGTGCTGTTGCCTCACATGCATTGTCCCCTTTATGCATCACCACAATCTCACGGGGTGGGTACAAGTATTATCCATCAGTGTCTGACAGCAACCATCTGAAGATTCCTATGCCTGGGACAACTTATTCTCCCCAGAACTGCACTGATTTGTTCCTAGTTCACAGCCCAGCAATATTTTGACTTTTTTTTTTTTTTTTTTTTTTTTTACTGTGGCAAAACATATATAACATGAAATCTACCGTTTAACCATTTTTAAGTATAAGGTTCAGTGGTGGTGTTAAGTACATTCATAGTTTTGTGCAAGCATCACCACCATCCATCCCCAGAACTTTTTTATCTTCCAGTCAGAAACTCTGTCGCTCAATAAACTCTAACTCCCCATTTCCCCCTCTCCTGTCCCTGGCACCCATTATTCTTTGTCTCTATGAATCTGTCTACTGCAGGTAACTCATATAAGTGGAATCATACAGTATTCATCCTTTTGCATCTGGCTTATTTAACTTAGCACAATGTCTTCAAGTTTCTTTCATGTGTCAGAATTTCTTTCCCTTTCAAAGCTGAATAATAGTTCACTATGCATCTATACCGCATTATGTGTATCCATTCATCTGTCGATGGACTCTTGGGTTGTTTTCACCCCTTGCCTATTTTGAATAATGCTGCTGTGGACACGGATGTGACATGTGGGTTTGAGTCCCTGCTTTCAATTCTCTTGAGAATATATGCAGAAGTGGAATTGCTGCGTTATTGGTAATGCTATGCTTAACTTTCTGAGGAACAGCCATACTGTTTTCCATAGCGGTTGCACCAAAGCCCCGGAACTCAGAGGAAGCCAGTCTGGTGCCACTTTCCTTAGTGTTTCTTCTTCCTTCCTTGGTCTCTCAGTACTCCTTGTCTTACTCTTTAGCAGCCCACTGCTCTCTTGTGCCCTTCGAGAGGACCACAGAGGAGAAAACGTTAAGTAGTTGCAACAACTCAATGCCAAATTCAAGGTGAGATGCTTTTGCAATCACCTGCTTCCTGCATAAGGAGGGTAAGACTCCGTGGGTCCTTGAGTTGTGTGAAGATGGCAGTTGGGATTCTAGCCCTGACTTCACAGATTACTAACTGGATAACACCCCTGGGAAAAGTCAGGAGCTCAGTTTTCTTATCTAAAAAATGCCTTTTCGGGACTTCTCTGGTGGTGCAGTGGTTAAAAATCCACCTGCCAGGGCTTCCCTGGTGGCTCAGTGGTTGAGAGTCCACCTGCCGATGCAGGGAAAACGGGTTCGTGCCCCGGTCCGGGAAGATCCCACATGCCGCGGAGCGGCTGGGCCCGTGAGCCACGGCCGCTGAGCTTGCGCGTCCGGAGCCTGTGCTCCGCAATGGGAGAGGCCACAACAGTGAGAGGCCCGCGTACCTTAAAAAAAAAAAAAAAAAATCCACCTGCCAATGCAGGGGACACGGGTTCGAGTCCTGGTCCGGGAAGATCCCACACATCACAGAGCAACTAAGCCCGTGAGCCACAACTACTGAGCCTGTGCACCACAACTACGGAGCCCAAGTGCCACAACTACTGAAGCCTGCGCGACTAGGGCCCGTGCTCCTCAACAAAGAGAAGCCACCGCAATGAGAAGCCTGCACACCGCAACGAAGAGTAGCCCCCGCTCGTCGCAACTAGGGAAAGCCCGCGTGCATCAACAAAGACCCGAAGCAGCCAAAAATATAAATAAATAAATAAAATAAATTTATAAAAAAAGAAAAGAAAGCCTTTTCTTTCTGGTTCTCAGAACTGGACTCCAGGTTGATGACTCTAGACATAAGCATGCTTAGACAAGAACGAAATGTTACACAGAAATATTTCGGTTTTGATGCAACACTATTCTGAGCAAGGAATATCGTCTCACTGTTGGGAGAATAGTCCTGACCACAGATTATATCCATCAGGGGACAACTCAGGTAATGCCACACCTGGCCCTTCCATCCTGCCCCATGCACAAGGGATGCAGTGCACCACAACTGCCTTGTCTTCCTGCTGCAGATGGCTGTCTCTCTCTACTGCACATCATCAGAGTTTTTATGTTTAAAAGATTAAATCTTAGAGGTGACACTTGCAAATGAGTGGAATCAGAAAAACAGCAACAGCAACAATAGCAAAGGGCCTGGGGACCAGAAGGAAAACGCTGTAGCCTTCGCATCTGATGGGAAGCAGTGTTCTTTGATGGTCCCTGTATCTCTTCTCTTTTCCTCGCTTCTCCTAAGAGATGAGGTTCCACTCCATCACCCAGGGACTCACCATATCAGTCACATGAGCATCCAGGCAGCCTTTCTGGCCCCTTCCATTGCAGGGGATTGATGAATTTGCATGAGGTTAGGGGAGGGGCACCCCAAATGACCTCAAAAGATGGACCCAGGAGATTTCTCACAGACCACCCCAAGCCTCATCCTGAAGGGATACAGCTTGGTTTATGATTTCTCGCACAGATGTTTATTTTTCAGATTTACTCAAATTGACCTTTGGAATGTGCAGCTGCCTGAGCTGTGCACACCTTCAAAGCTGGATGTAAACCAGACAACCTGCCTAATCCATCACCTCGGATCTACACTAACAAACAGACAAACCCAGAAGCAGAAGCAGCTACTCCGTCCTACAGCCTTCTGTGTCATTGTTATGATTTTATGCCTTTGCGATAAATTACAGGGCCACGCTTCCCCACCCCCAACCAGCCTTCTGTCTGCTCCAGAAACAGAGAAAGAGAGAATCTTGCCATAAATGGAAGCTGGTGACCTATAAACCTGGCATTTCTGGTTACCTGCCTTTAAAACTTCACTCTGTTGCGAAAAATGCTCACTGACTCCCGATTTTCATAGGTGATAATGTCCTAATGACTGAGCTTGGTCTTGAGGCATTGTTACATTTTGATCTTCATTTACATTTGTAGCATCCCCTTACCCTGCCCTGGTGTTACTTTCCTATTTGACTTGACCATGATGCTCTCCAGTGGAGGGAAGTCCTCTTATTCATCTTTGCAGCATATAATAGATGCCAGGCAAACGGTTGTTGGGAAAAGAAATGAAGCCCCCCATAATCTCAAATTCAGTGCACAGTGCCTTTTGGAAAGGGCATGGAAGTCCACCATCCTTGGAATGGCGAGCGGGCACTTAAGAATTCTGAGGATCCACCCTGCTGACCTGGAGTTCCCCCCCAGTCCTAGTGTCTGGAAGGGAAGTCCATGCTCTCAGGCAGGGTATCCTCACGTTAGCCGAGGAGAGGAGAGGGTCTGGCTTTCGTCTGTTGGTGCATTCTCCCACAAGTTCAGAAGCCCTTGCCAATCTTTTTTTTAACATCTTTGTTGGAGTATAATTGCTTTACAATGGTGTGTTACTTTCTGCTGTATAACAAAGTGAATCAGCTGTACCTATACACACATCCCCATATCCCCTCCCTCTTGCGTCTCCCTCCCACCCTCCCTATCCCACCCCTCTAGGTGGTCACAAAGCACCCAGCTGATCTCCCTGTGCTATGCATTGACATACATACACTGCCCTTGCCAATCTTACCAAAGTCAGTCTCGAGCCTCACAGTAAGGAGGGTTCCCAGTTTGGGCAGGTGGTCTTGCGGCAGATGAGCCTGTGCACTGAAATCCCATCTCGCCGTCTCTACCTCCCAAGCTCAAGAAAATGCCACTAACATCCTTGCTTTTTGTGCTTATAATGCTAATGCCACCGTGTGTCATACACCTCGTAAAACAAATGCATTTACCTGTGATAAGGCATGCGGTTAATTTAGATGTTAAATACAAAATGAGTAATGTGATAAACATAGTGCTGACTGATTAAAATGAACCCTTCATTTCTTGCAATTGTTCAAGAAAGAAATTGCGGGAAGGTGTTAATGCTTTTTATAATGATGACTTCACTAGGGGCAAGCAGAAAGCCACTATTTTCTCCTGGGATCTCATTTGTCCCAATTCAATACAATGAATTCAATTAGAGGCCCTATTGCCATTTTAAAAGCCATTCTTCTACCCAATTTTAGAACACAGACAGTATCTTTAAGCTTTCACATGGATTCATGGAATTTTAGATCTAGAATTAACCATTGAAGTCATATAGTCCAATATTTATTACAGACAAGGAAACAGAAGCCCCATCCGTTAATGACCTTGTCCATGGTCTCATAGGTAACAATGGCAGAGCAGCATGATGGCACATTTTAGGGAAAAATATTTGGAGAATAGATTTTCTCCACTGAAGCATATGTCATTGAAAGGTCTTGGCAATCATAAAAACTATGTTTTCTCTAGGTTAATTAATCTTTAGCCAAATGAACTCCTTCAATATGGTGCTACGTGCAGTGCTTCTCTCTTACTTGCCTCTCCTAGACTCACTGCTCCACACAAAGCTACAAGATCTTTGACACCGTCCAAGAGTGGAGAACTAAGTCTGGGCTTGTAGACTTCAAGGAGAGGGTTCATCAGGGGAGGAAATCAGCAGGTCCCTGGGGGAGTGCTTCCCGGCTTCTTTCATGTCATGTGCCATGCAAACTGCGTTCTATGATGCTGATGAGGATGCTCCTGCCTGGGGCAGCTGATTCTAGGGATCCAGCTGCCCCAGGGTCCACCTGGCAGCCCCGAGGGCTCACAGATCAATACCTCAGCGCACCCGCACCTGTTCCTGAAACACAATTTGGAGAGCTGTGGTCTATGTGAGGTCCAGCCAATAACTGGATCCCAACTCCTGAGGCCCAGTTCTGAGGGGTCACCAAGCCCCAGCTCCTGGAGGCTTACGTGGTAGGTAATTATTTCCTGTTCCCTCTGCGTTCACATTGAGCGATCAGAAATTGAATTCAGGCTTCGGTGCAATCTTTACTTAACCAGAGCCAAGCAAATGAACGCTCTGTGAGGTCATGTACAGGACACCATTCTGAGGCTGAGTGAACCTAAATATTTTATTATTCACAGTGACCTTGGGTATCTCGAAATGACAGCTAGGTGGGAGCACAAAATATTAACCCAGCTGGAGAGGAGCTGGACAAGGGGCTACCTTTCAGCGGTAGCTCCTCTCCAACTCTCTCTATTGCTCTCCTGGTTCCTTTGGTGAGATATATCTTTAAGCACTTTCATAGCTCAGTCTAGTCAAAAAAAGGCCAGTGAAGTATTGGGGATTTCGTCTGCCCTGTCCTAAAAGAGACAGCATATGTGAAACACCCAGCATGATGTATAGACCCTAACCGTCACTCTCTACATGGAGCTTTCCTACTTTCCTTTCTGTCTGCCTCTTTATATCGTTTTTGGTTTTTTCAGAAAAATGCAACTTTTGTCTTAGTGTCCTTGGTGTTAAGAGAAAGTGAGTTGCAGTGAAACAGGTCGGGTCAGCCAAGTAGGAAAAAAAAATACATAAAAAAATCTTAGAAAAAAGAAAAATTTTAATAAAAAAGAAAGAAAGGGCTCCTTGGTGGCGCAGTGGTTGAGAGTCCGCCTGCCGATGCAGGGGACACGGGTTCGTGCCCCGGTCTGGGAAGATCCCACATGCCGCGGAGCGGTTGGGCCCGTGAGCCATGGCCTCTGAGCCTGCGTGTCCGGAGCCTGTGCTCTGCGACGGGAGAGGCCACTGCAGTGAGAGGCCCGTGTACCGCAAAAAAAAAAAAAAAGAAAAAGACAAAAAAAGGAAAAAATATCTTAGAACTTCTAGAGGACTTGCTACATGCTAGCTACCCTTCTAGGTACTGAGCATATTGCTGCAAATATTGAAAATATGTATACTCAATCCCTTCCAACTTTGCTCTGTATGATGTAGGCTGGAAGATAAGCTCTGTATTTGCCAGATTCCTTGCAGGTAGGGTGCTACGTGTGACCTGGGTTCTAATTAGCAGATGCACCTGGTAAGTCTGGGAGATGGCCATGAGAAACACAAGCAAGGAGAGTGCATTGTCCACTGGAGCAAGCAGACGTCTCCAGGCTGGCCAGGCCCAAGTTCTGGTGTGCAGCCTGCCCTGTCAGTTTTGCTGAGTGGGTAGTTGTTTATTACTAGAAGAGTCCTGTTCCACACTGGGCATTTTCCCCAGCCAAGCCTGGTTCTCTGGCACTTTCAGAATTTCTCAAAGCTAATAGATAACTTTAATTTCCAGTAGCTAAAGTTTACTCTGTTGTCTTCAGTTAAAAACCCAAACTAGTGCGACAATTAGTATCAGAAGTGGTTGTAGGTAATAGAGCCTTGAGAAAGGAGGGTCTAGCATTGGTTACCTAAGGATCCAGTTGATATTAGAAGGTGGAGCAGTGATGGTCCATGGGATGCAGCAGTGAAACATTTGCTTAAATTATAGTCTGCGTTCATCAATGAAGAGCCTTGAAGGAGAGGTTCCTGCTCTGGACCAATATGGAGGACATTAAGAATATCAAAACTGTGACATAAATTGGCTACTTCTGATTCCTGGAAAGCTGAATGAAAGAAAATAACAAACTCAAGGTTTTAAACTCTCAACTCAAGGAGTAGTGGGGTAGGCTGCCTCCAGGATGACCCCACTGAGCCCTGTCTCTTAGGATTCATACCTTGTGTGATCCTCCCCTGAGTGTGGGCTGAGTGTGTTGACTCATTTCTAAAGAATGGAATATGAAAAAGTGAAGGAGTGTCACTTCCAAGATTAGGTTATAACAAGACTGTGGGCTTGCATTCTGGGAGCAATCTCTTCTCTGCCTTGGATGGTTCACCTAAAGGAAGCCAGCTGACATGGCACAAGGCAGCCCTGCAGAGAGGCCCATATGTTTAGGGACCAAGGCCTGCGAACAACCACGTGAGTAAGCTTGGAAGAAAACCCCTCCCCCATCTCCAAGCGAGTCTGCAGATGAAACCAGAGCCCCAGCCCAGAGCTTGACTGGAACCTTGTGAAAGACTTTGAGCCAGAGGCACCCAGCTCAGCCACACTTGGATTCATGACCCATGGAAAAAAGGTGAGGTAATGATAATAAATATGTGTTGCTCTGCACCACTACGTTTTGGATAGTCTGTCACGCAGCAATAGATAACTAATGCGGATTTCTTTGATGAGCAAGATGTTTCTTTGATGGTCCTAAAAGAACCCCTTACCTGTTTTAGCTACAGGGAAGACATAGTTGAAAAGCAGATTCTGAATCTGACTTTGCAGGGCTGATGGATTACAAAAGTTGTCCCGTGCAGAGGAGCCCTCAACAATCAGGTAGATGAGACGGGTGGCTGTGAGTCTCTTTTCCCAGCCACTCTCGTGCTAGCTCTGTGGGTTCACAAACAAAGGAGCCACAGTGGCAGGGGCAGGGGACTACACGGGCTTTAAAACTAAACTTAGCTTCACCAAGGCTTTGCTAGCTACTTTCCAGCTACAACAAAATTGAGCCCCCAGTACAACACCATACCTCATGGGAACCTAGCTGACCCAGAGGCAGGTCTTCGTTTTTAGCCCCTCCTATCATTGAGGGAGAAGCGATTCATTCTCATGAAAAGGACAAACATTCTAGATTTAAATTCATGCTGTCTGTCTGCCATGCTTCTGCACGGAAAAAACAATCCCTGTAGTTATCATTCACCATGACAGTATCTTACACAGTATTGCTTCTGTTCAAGGAACTGACTTTACAGTGAGCAAATTAAGGCAATGAGCTGCTATGGGAGGTGTTTTAAAATATAGGTATGGTGAGGCCAATAGATCAGGAGACAATTGCCATTGAAAAGACAGCTTATTACTCACAGCTCCAAGGAGGAGGGGGTATGCCACATGGTGGGGGGCACAGGAGGAAGCACCAGAGTCAGTCAAGGAGCAAAGGGAGAGAGGAAATATGGTTGAGAGCCTTTACTGTGGCTTCTGCAGGGGGATAAGAAAGGGGGGGTAAACAGGCTGGTCTAAGTAATTGCAGGGCTCTGAGGCATAGGGGCTGTCCCTAGTTGTCAGGAACCTGGTTCTGTGGTGATTAGGGCAGGGAGATAGTGGCCGGGAGTATAAAAAGCCAGATAGCAGAGAGGGTGGGAGTGTGGCTTTGGATTGGTTGGTTTGCATATGAAAGGTATACTCACAGGCCAGTCTCTTACTATCTCCAGGGACTGGTTATTCCCAGAGGATACCTTTAGGGTCAGCAAGGCCTCAGATTTCCAAGCACCAGCATACAGAAAATAAAAAGGTATGATTGATACAGTTACGGTTCTCTGCTCTAGCATGTATCCCTTCACCCAGGAAGCCGTAGAGAACATGAAAATGAATGTATTAAAGACTCAGGAATTACTCTACCTCAGAGACACCTCATGAAGTTGGAGTGGTGTCCTGCATGATGTAATATATGCTCTTTATTGCTATTTCTTTCACAGTCAGAATTCAAGAGTCCGGAAACCAAGAGATGGAAGTGGGGATGTCTTTTGGCACTCTTACAATTAATGAACCACTTGCAAAATATTCACTTCCTACCCCCAGGACTGTAGGCACTCCTGGATTAGAGTAAGACTCATACTCTAGGGTCATAATGTTAGTTCTGCTTGTCTGGGGCTTGAGAATCCCTAGACCTTTCTCATGCCGTGGAATGAAAAGCAATAAAGGATAGGCTGATGGAGCCCTATGACCAAAAGAAAATAAGGTGGTTGCTATGACAGCAGCAACTGGTCTATAGCAGAGCCTTACCTTCAATAAGCTCTTAATTTCAGATGAGTACAACTAATAATTGAAACGTGGTGTTGTGAAAAGTATATAGGGTTTGAATCCATACATTTGTGTTTGAACCTAGTATCTATCACTTACAGGTTTGGCTATGGATAAATTATTTTAACTCTCCATAGCATCTGTTTCTTCATCTGTTTCTCCTACCCCCCTCTTCTTCTCTTTCATCCTCTTCTCCTAGTCTGCTGGATTCATGGGGGTAACATAATATAAAGGACAATAGTATGGGCTTTGGAATTAAGCTACCTAAATTCAAATCCTGTCTTCCTGCTTACTAGCTTGGGGTTCTTGAGCCACTCTTGGCTTCCATTTCTTCATCTGTAAAACAGCATCAATGATAATAGAATCTTCCTCATAGAATCACTATGTAGATCAATCTGAGTGTAATGGGGTTCTTAGTTGCAGAAAAATACCTATTCTAACTAGTTTTAGCATAAAATGGTTTATTAAAAAATATTACTTTTCCTCTAGAATTTCTCAGAGAACCAACCCTTCAGGGAACCAGGCTTAGAGAGCTCTTTCTTACTTTCCAGGAAGGAAGACGTTCCAGGCTGCTCTGGTACTTTGCTTGGCCCTGACCTGGAATCAGAATGGGATAGAAGTTTTAGAAACCAGGTGAGTTTATTGGTATCAGATGCCATTGCTTCTAGCCCCTCTCAGTGAATGGAACTAGGAACGTATCCACAAATCCATACTGATAGAAATATGTAATTGAAAAAAGAAATCAATGGAGAAGGGGGAGCTCTTTGCTCAGTAGGAGATATGAAGAAATAGAAAATCACCGTTTGGCAAATACCACAGACGTAATTATCCCAAACGAGGATCATCAATGGAAGCTAAAATTAAGGGGCAAAAGTATGATGAGAAACAGGACACTTACATCATCTCGAGGTACACCCACCAACACAAGACACTTATTACCTACAAAGAGAAAAGTAATCAATTTACAGTGAAGGAAACTGGCAGACACACAACTTAGCCAAGAGATCAGAGTTACCATCACCAGGAGTGGGACAGGCAAGTTGAGACTGTGTGATCCTTCGTGTGAGGCACTGAGAAGCACACAAGACTTCCGTGCCCAAGGTTCATAATCTGAATCTAATCACAAGGACACAGCAGGCAAACCCAAATTGGGGAACATTATCCAAATTAATTGGCCAGTATTCTTGAAAGGTGTCAAGATCATAAAGGATAAAAGAAAGACTAAAAGTTGATTCCTGAGTAACGGTGACAGGAAACATGATGACTAAAGGCAACACGTGATGCTGAATTGGATCCTGAATTAGAAAAATCTCATAGGAAAACTGGTGAAATTTGAATAAGGTCTGTAGATTAGGTACCAGCCCTTCCAGAAGACCAGGTAGGGGCGGATTCTTACATACCCCGTGGGTACCCTAGGGGATATTTATATGAGAAAAGACAATACTTTTTTGTTTGAAATGTATTTTTTAGTATCATACTTAAAAAATTTAATATGATCTCCAGCTCCCAGAAGCCCACTCTTGACATTATATATTTTGAGGTTATATTGAAATGCACAATCAATGCAGCTATTTTGATGAGCTATCAGTTGTTCATTTTTATATTTTGCAACTTGGCTGCTATGGTCTGAAGAGTTGGTAATATCCAGAGTAAGGGATATTTAGAAATCTGCCATAGCTTAGATTTACATTATGAAGAATAAGCACTTTTTTTTTGCAGCATGAGAAAATGTTTTCTGAGTTCAAGCACTTGTAATAAAATGCAAAATTAGTGAAATGGTAATACTTTTATCCTATCCCTGAGGGAAGAGACTTTAATGACATACTTTGCTCACGATATCTTGTATAGCACTCCACTCAAAATAGGTTCTCAAACAGATTTTTAAATGATTTAATATTTGTTGACCCTCAAAGCTCATTTGTTTTGGAATGTTTGCCTATACATTGACTTTTTAAATTTGTTTTGTTTTACATCTGCCCTGGTTTGTATTGTCCCTATTGGAACAAATGTCTGATCATCAGTAGGAGTTCGTCTTCTTCGAAAACTAGCTTCTTTTTGAATTTAAGAGTCCAAGGGTCTTGTTTTTCTCTTGTGATAGTTTTCAGTTACTGCAGCCTCCAGGGCGGGGTGGGTACCTCTGAGGAGCTCTTGCCTCCCTGGCCTTTCCTTGAACTTTCCTGATGGGGCCAGTGCTGTAGACCCTCCTCTTTCTCCAGTATGTCTAAACATACTGACAGTATAATTTTTTACCTTGTAAAAAGGAGCCCTCTACCACACTGAGTATACTTAACAAGGTCTGCAAGCCAACTGTTAATCTGTAGGCTATACACAGGAAGTTTAAGATATTTTAGTATATTGTAAACCATATACTTGATACACCACATGCATTGACTCACGCATATGTATACTGTGTACACAATTCGGGGTGTTTATACACATGCAACTAGGAATAAAGTGGCTGAAGCTTGCATAGATGAAACAGACACTTTGCTGAAATCATAGTGTCTTGGATAATAATATGGGTAGGAAAATCCCCAACACTCACAAAAGCTTCAATTAGAACAAATATGTATAATATATTTAAGTGACTGATAAATTTTAAGTGTTGGAGATTGGCACTGTGGAACAGTGGAGGCAATATTGGACTTGAATTAAAATATACACATTCTAATCCTAACTCTACTGCTTTTTAAAGCATCATCTGACTTGTCTGAGTCTCAGCTTTCTTTATTTATCAAATGATGTAAATATGCCCATCTTCCAAATTTGAGTGGTTTAAATAGGAAATGAATGTAGTCACTCTTTGTAAGTATTAAGCAGCTTTGTTCAGGCATTCCTCAAATAAGTACTGAATGCCTCTGCATTACATTCTAGGGACACAGCCGTGAATAGGTGGAAGTTATCCTGCCCTGATGGACTATACCTTTGGTGGAAGATGAACATTAATAATAATAATAATAAGCTTTTGACAAGAGGACTTAAACTGACCAGGTCTGGGGAATCAGAGAAAGCTTTCTTGGGTGTGTGTGTGCTGAGCTGAGTGGGAATTAAAGGTGGAAGTGGAAGGAGGGAAAAGAGCATTCCGGGCAAAGGAAGTAGCATGTCCAAGGCCCAGAGCCTCACCCTCCTTGGTCATGACAATGATGATGCATTTATCCCCAATGCAGTGGGAAGACATCCAGAGTTGATGTCATTGTCATTGTCTTAATAGATTTATTTTTTAGGGCAGTTTTATGTTCACAGCAAATTTGAGCAGAAAGTACAGAGTTTCATATACCTTCCACGACATACATGCTCAGACTCTCCCACTATTGACATCTCCCACCAGAGGCATCCATTTGTTACAAAGGATGAACCTACAGTGATACATCATCATCACCCAGAGTCCAGAGTTTACATTGGGGCTCATTCTTGGGCTTGAACATTCTATGAATTTTGACAATTGTAGGACATGTGTCCATCATTATAGTATCATACAAAGTATTGTCACTGTCCTAAGAGGTTTTTAAAAAATTTTTAAGAGTGTACAATTTAATGGTTTGTAGTTTATTCATAAAGTTGTGCAACCAACACTACTATCAATTTTATTTTATTTTTTGGCTGCGTTGGGTCTTCATTGTTGCATGAGGGCTTTCTCTAGCTGCAGCGAGCAGGGGCTACTCTTTGTTACGGTGTACGGGCTTCTCATTTCGGTGGCTTCTCTTGTTGCAGAGCATGGGCTCTAGGCGTGCGGGCTTCAGTAGTTGTGGCACACAGGCTTAGTTGCTCCACGGCATGTGGGATCTTCCCAGACCAAGGATCTAACCCCTGTCCCCCGCGTTGGCAGGCAGATTCTTTTTTTGCAGTACGCGGGCCTCTCACTGTTGTGGCCTCTCCCGTTGCGGAGCACAGGCTCCAGACGCGCAGGCTCAGCGGCCGTGGCTCACGGGCCCAGCCGCTCCGCGGCATGTGGGATCTTCCCGGACCAGGGCACGAACCCGTGTTCCCTGCATTGGCAGGCGGACTCTCAACCACTGTGCCACCAGGGAGGTTCCTGCAATCAATTTTAGAACATTTTCATTACCCTGAAAAGAAATCTTGTAACCACATTTCTTGTTACTCCCCGTTTCTCCCAACCTCCTCTCCCAGTCCTACACAGCCATGACAGCTACTTTCTGTCTCTGTTGATTTGTTTATTCTGGACATTTCATATAAATGGAATCATACAATATGTGTTTTTTGTGATTGATTTCATTCATTTAATATAGGGTTTTCAAGGTTCATCCATGTTGTAGCCTATATCCATGTGTTGTTCCTTTTCATGGCTGAATAATATTCCACTGTGTGGACAAACCCTTTTTGTTTATCCATTCATCCATTGGTGGACATTCAGGTTGTTTCCATTTTTCAGCTCTTGTGAATAATCCTGCTGTGAACATTTGTGTGTAAGGTTTTGTGTAGATGTATATTTTCATTTCTCTTAGGAATATACCTAGGAGCAGATTTGCTGGGTCACATGGTCATTGTATGCTTAACATTTTTAAGAACTGCTAAACTGTTTTTCAAAGTGGCTGCATCATTTTACATTTCCACCAGCAGTGTGCAAGGTTTCCAATTTTTCCACATCTGTGCTAACACTTGTTACTGTCTTTTTGATTATAGCTGTCCTACTGGATGTGAATTGGTACTTCATTGTGGTTTTATGTGCATTTCCCTGATAGCTACTGATGTTAAACGTCTTTTCATGCACTTGTTGTATATCATCTTTGGAGAGATGTTTATTCAGATCCTTGGCTCTTTTTTAAAGGTGGCTCTGTGGAGCAATGGATAGCACAGAGTGGTTTTGGTAAGTGGAGACACATGTTCAAAACTGCATTTAACAAGATCTCTGATGACAGTGTAGAGAATGGATAGAAGATGGCCAAGAATCAGTGTAGGAAGACAAATGAGAGAGAGTAAGACAGGGATAGAGCCCAGCATAGGGTAGCAGGAAGTGGTCCACAGCAGGGAGGCCAGCAAGGGCTCCCCTAGGAGACCCTGTGTTAGATTCACCACAGGCAGACTAAGCAAGGTTTGTACCAAATCAGAGACACTAAAAAAAGTGAGTCAATATTTTCGGAATAAAATCTGATATAGGATATTGGAAAAAAAAAACCCTCAAAGTCTTCAAGTAGTCAGAACTGTGTTCTTACACTGTGTTTTAATTACACCTTGGGGGATAGGGTGGGTTCCACCTTATTTTCTGTGTGTAGAACTTACGGAGACTTAACTTGGCCCTAAGGAGGATGGAAAGAATGCCAGAACAAAAAGACGGACAGAGCAAATGATGGCCAAGTTGTGAGTGAATACTTAGGAGATTATTGTTACTCCAGAAGAATATTTACTAAGGCACCGAGCATGCTCTGTGTTACTATGGCATCACATGTAAAGGGAAGATCCCCTCAGATAATACTCTGGGTAATATTACAAGTTGGATCCTCTAAAGGCTTGCCATCTAGACAAGAGCACTCCACCCTTCCCTCGTAGGCCCCAGGAAGCTGCTTTTCCACCCACAGGTGTATGACAGGTGGGCCGTTCCTCCCTTTCCCTGCGCTCACCCAGGGGTGAGTGTATTTCAAGGCACACAGTCTAAAGCAATGGACTCCTGACTTTTCTGATTGTGAAGCCCTATTAGTGAAAACTGTTTGACCATGGGCTTCCTACATATTATCACAAATATAAACAAATATATTACATTATGTACACTTGCTCAAAAATAGAAAATATAGCAGAACGGGAAAAGATAAAATGAACCATTTTAACTTCCTTGCCTTCTGGGTTATGTTCCCCAGGTGCAGGCAGAGACTATGGAGGCTGTAGGTTTGGGAAGAGCCATTGGGCTGGACTTGGGCTCTGCTGGGGCTCCCAAGTGCTGGGTGAGGCTGTCTGAAGCCTGGCACTTGGCCCCTGGGGTAGGAGGGACAGCAGGCAGGTTGGGAGTGAGGGCAGGTAGCTGCCAGGGCCCTCCACAGAGCTGGGCCAAGATGAAGGCCTGAGGCATTAAACTGGGTCTGGTGTCAACACAGATAATGAGGTTTTGGGGGTAAAGAAACATAAGTTTTGGAAAAATAAATAACACTATCATTGGAAATATTCGCAAACTGCTCTCTCCACACCACGAGACGCTCCTGAGAAGACTTCCCCTTCTCATTGTCAACTTGTCGCCTCTGTGTTGTGTGTGGTTTTGCGCTCCGACTGGATATGCGTGTTCTGTCTGCTCTTCAAAAACATCCTACTCACAATGATGTCATCACCAAGTAATCTCCAAATTTGGAACATTTGTCTTTTTCGGTAAATGAAAAACGTCTAATTCATCTTTAAACTTTACAACTCTAATTTATTTGCCCTGAGATTCCTTATGAACCTCTAAGAGGTATAAATTGTTTTCATGGTCATTCCCTCATATTATTACAAAATATTACAGTGACTCCCCTTTCTAAGATAACATCTGTAGGACTATTGACAAAACTTTCCTCCTTTTGCCTAAACGCTAGCCAGGCTCTCCTGAGCTCGATTCTCAATCAGACCTCTAGAGACTTGAAGAAACACTAACACACTTTCTAACTGCTCAGGCCACATCCATAGGATGACCCTTGATCCCCTTAAAGGGCTTGTCTGAGAAAGCTCAAGGCTGCAAAAGAATTTACTGTTTGTTCCAGCCCAAACCTGAAGATAGGGCTCCTGTCTTCCAGCTCTGTGGGAGGGTAGGAGCTTAACTTGCTAAGTGCCAATTAGCAAACCCAGGTTTCATAGGGACCCACCCTCTCCTTCTGATATTTTGTAACTTTCCCTTCCCTGACTACAGCTGTTCCCTCATTTTCCCTTTAGAATGCCCAGTCACATCTGTACAAATCCAAGTTGAATTCCGTTTCCTATTACAATAGTATATTACCGATTAAAATCTGTCCTTACCACTTTAGTGTGCAGCTTTGTTTATATTTGACACGATTTAAGCCAAAAATAGGTTAACTGCAGTAGATCATAGCATAGAGAAAATAAACAAATAGGGGACATTGCTGCCATCAACCCCAAGGCCATCATGTGCAATTTCCAGGGAAGGGTAATTGCCTGATACAGACTTCATCAAGATGCCAGTGTCAATCTACATGTTAAATACCAATAAAGCTTAATTTTTTTCTTATTTTCATTAGACCAAGAAGCAAATGTCAGTTGACCTTCTAGTATCTTCCTTCTGCATTCCATTGAGCCATCTTGTCTACATGCTGATGCACACACCATAGTTTTAGGACTCCTGGTCTGTGGAGCAAACTTCTGTGCAGGGAAGCCGAGTTAAAGTTCACACCCCACAGTCCTTACCCTATAGGAGATGGATTCTGGACAGGGTGACTCAGGCTTTCCCCCAGTTACTCCAGCCCAGGAATGCCAGGCTTTCTCCCGGCCTTGGCAACCCGGGCACACATGGTATTCCCATCTGACAAGCAGGGCTTTCTTGGACCCACTGGCACTATGCCCAGGAGATGAAAAATGCAAGCAGGACAGTTTCAAGCCACTCTTGTCTTCTTAAAATAAGCAATTCATGTTTTAGGGAGTGAGAGTTATTTTTAATAGCATGAGTTACTTGGCAACTGTTCCCAGAAAGGCTTCCACAATTCTGTGTCCTGGCAGGGTCCTGGGTGCATGGAAATTCCAGGGGGAGTTGTAAATGTCACTTTTCATGCTCAGAGTTCACAAAGTCCTCTGTAAGGCCAAGAGCCAGAGTCAACAAATTCCATGACAATGGCAAACAGGAGCCAGTATTCAGTTGTCTGTTGTTCAAACACTCTTGTGTTTCCCAGAATCCTGTCGGAATCACAGACACTAGCGACAGGAAACCACTGAGGCATTTGAGTCTGTTGCCTGGGTGCCTGGAAGGAATCATTTCCTCACGGGTTGTTTTCTGGCAGTTACTTGTCCTCATATTTGCTTGTATTACTTCTTGCTTTCAGTTTTATTGTGTAAATATGTTTCAGACAATAAAAAAAGATGTGTACATTTATTTTGGTTTTTGAATGTTTCAATTATTTTTATTTGCTCTTCATACTTGGTATAGAAAATTTTAAGCAAGACCAAAGCATGGAAAATGAAACGTAAAACTCTCCCAACCAGCAACCCTTTCCTCACTCACATTTTTCAGAGTTAATCACTGTTTGAGTTTGTCTTATTTCACTTTTTACATATGAGTTGATTATGCCATGTTTAAGACAGATGAGGTAACCACTATTACCATTTTGTTAGATGTATTTTGAGAGATTTTCCAAGCTTACACATACCTACACATATATTTACATATTTATTATATTTATTTTTGTTTTTCTGTTTTTAATGGCATCACACTATGTTCACTGATCTGCATTCTCTATTTTGCCACTTTAACTTTGCATTTCTTTCCACACTGACACAATTGTCCTTATAATGGTTGCACATTTCTTTTATAGAAGCACTATAATTTACTTAATGGCCTTGTATTAATGGAAATTCGAGTTGCTGCAGGTTTTTACTATGACAATGTGCTGCACTAAACATCCACACACTTAGCAATCTTAACAAATTGGTAAATTTCTAACCATGGGATCATTAATATGCAAATTGTAAATTGACTAAACATCACCCAAATGCATTTGGAGAAAATTTCACCTTAAGAGTCCCACCAATCATGATCCCTGTCAGCACTGAAAATTATGTTTCATGTACTTCAAAGTTTTTAAAATTGTGGTTAAATAAACATAAAATTTACCATCTTAATCGTTTTTATATGTACTGTTCAGTGGCATTAAGTACATTCATATTGTTGAGCTACCATCACCACCATCCATCCACGGAACCCTTTTCATCTTGTAAAACTCAAACCGTACCTATTAAATGCTAACTCCCCATTCCCCCTTCCCACAGCCCCTAGCAACGACCATTCTACTTGCTGCCTCTATGAATTTAATTCCTCTAGGTACATCATATGAGTGGAATCATACAGTATTTGTTCTTTTGCGACTGGCTTATTTCACTTAGCATCATGTCCTCAAGGTTCGTCCATGTTGGAGCAGGTGTCAGAGTTTACTTCGTTTTGAAGGCTAATAGTCCACTGTATGGCTATGCCACATTTTGTGTATCCATTCATCCATCCATGGACACTTGTTTAAGGTATTTTAATACCCACTCCATTGCAAATTTTCTGATACTTCAATAGTCTAATTTCAAATGGAGAAATTTAAGAAAACATATATAATGTAATCATAGGTCTACAGCCCCCTGACTCCCCTCATAGATGAGAGGGTAGCTATGCTTTGCCCTTCTTCTATACAAGCATCTTTGGAAAATTCCTTCAGAGGAGAGATGCCATCACCACCCTTCTCACTGAACCAGGGGACTCTGCTTTCACCCAGGGCCTCCATGGCAGGCACAGCCCCTGTCAGAGGAATGCATGGGGGGAATTGCTAACACTCAGAAGAGATCACTGAATGGCACGATTCTTCTGGTATTGCATTTTTGTACATTTATTTCTTATTTTCCATGAAACTTGGCAGAGAAATTTAAGAACTGTAGTCAAAGTATCTGCAATTGAATTTCGAGCCCATTGCCTGTATTCAGAGAGATGCTGTGGGCTTAACCTACCCCATGAGTTTGTCAGGTTAGATATTGGGAACTCATTTTGTCAGAATTCCAATAGGATTTTTTTTTTTTTTTTTTTTTTTTTTTTTTTGCGGTACACGGGCCCCTCACTGTTGTGGCCTCTCCCGTTGCGGAGCACAGGTTCCAGAGGCCACGGCTCAGAGGCCATGGCTCACGGGCCCAGCCGCTCCGCGGCACGCGGGATCTTCCCGGACTGGGGCACGAACCCGCGTCCCCTGCATCGGCAGGCGGACTCTCAACCACTGCGCCAGCAGGGAAGCCCTCCAATAGGATTTTTATCTGAATAACTTGTATTGATATTTTAAAAATAAAAGTCTCCCTCCCAACTCATTATAGAACACAAAATCTTGTTTCCTTCCTACTTACTGCCCCCAAACTCCCAACTCCACCTCATGGCCAGACTAATAAATGGCAAAAATGAGATGGAAAACAAATTGCCTATGCACTCCAGCTAGCTGCTGCTTGATGGAAAGCAATAAATCTAATTTTCAAATAAAGCAAAGAAAATTATTTTTAGCAATAACTGAATAGAAATAAGGTACTATTGACGTTATTATTGTTGTCCTTAAGTCTCAAGCTTTTCTACAGGTATTGCCTTGTAAGTCTTTTTAAAGGCGCCCGGAAATAGAGAAGGTCCATTAGGCTGAGCGAACAATTGAGGCTTTGAGCCGCACCTGGCGTAGAGCGTGCACCAGATAACCATTTGCTGAAAAAAAGGATGGAAAGCGTAACAAGTCATGTTACAAACCACAAAGTTATTTATTCTGACACTGGGTAAGAATCTCCATGTTGAAAGCCACCGGCTTCCCTGCATAAACCTTTTGCCAAAACAGAACACTTCGAAGGAGTTACACTATTTTATTAAAACCAATCTATAAAGGATGTTTAGAGAAAAGAGCCTCCCAGCACATTACTTGTAGTTCATATACAACATTTTTTTCAGAAATGTATCTAGTGCCAAACACGTATACCATTACACCGCATTTCCTCACAGATGGTTTCCTGTTCTTTAAACATTTTTTTTCCTAGTTATTATTTTAATCTCTTATTATAAAGCTTTCTTAGAAGAGATGATGGCCATTCTTCCAGGGAAATGAACAAACTATAACTTTTTTAAAGGGCATAGTTTAAAGGAAATTAAGAAATTCCTGGGTGAAATTAGAAGTTTTTTTTTCTCTTAGAAAGATGATTTTTTTAAATTAATTTATTTTATTTATTTATGTTTGGCTGTATTGGGTCTTCATTGCTGCGCAGGCTTTCTCTAGTTGCAGCGAGCGGGGACTACTCTTGGTTGCAGTGCGCGGGCTTCTCATTGCGGTGGCTTCTCTTGTTGTGGAGCACGGGCTCTAGGCACACAGGCTTCAGTAGCTGTGGTACGCGGGCTCAGTAGTTGTGGCTCACGGGCTTAGTTGCTCTGTGCCATGTGGGATCTTCCTGGACCAGGGCTCGAACCCGTGTCCCCTGCATTGGCAGGTGGATTCTTAACCGCTGTGCCACCAGGGAAGTCCTGGAAGTTTTTATTTAGAACATCGACAGAAAAAAACATCTAGGAAATATGAAGAAAGTGGTTTTCAAGGTCTACGAGCATTCTGAGGTTGCCAAACTTGTGTTAGGCAAAAGGCAGACAAAACTGCTGGCTGTGAATCGGCCAAATGCCACAAATAAAAAGGCGTCAGCAGAGCCCCCCCCACCCCACCCCCAGCCAGGTCTGTGCAGGTGCATGCACTCCCTCTGTGACTTGGATACTGGGGAAGATCTCGCAAAGTAGTCAAGACAGTGGCCCTTTCGTCACTGAACTGAATCAGGAGAGGGAGCAGGACGGGATGCAGGGAGCGGAGCCCAGGATTCTGTGGAATTGCGCCTGCAAGCAGGATGCCGGAAACAGAACTTGGAGGCAACCCACTCCGTAGACTGTCCACCCAGCTAACTTTGGATGGCAACCAGCTTGTCCCCACAGCAATGACATGAAAGAGAAATAGGAAAGGTGCTGGCAACTTCTGTACCCATCTCTCTTTGCTCCATTTTAGAGCAACTAACGTTTTCCCAAGTAAACAGTTAAAGGCAATTAGGAAAAGTTGACTTGTAGGTTATTTCTTGAGTACATCACAGATCACAGCATTATTTAAGACCAAAAGGAAGAAGAAATTAAATGAAATGTAATGAAAAAGATATTAATGAAATTAATTTAAAGAAATTAATGCAATTTAATTAACGCAATTAAATGAAATGAAACAGGCAGGCCTTCTTTCATCTCTATAGTGACAATTTTGGGAAACCATAATCCACAAAGAAACATGTAATATCCTACTGAAAGCTTCAGCAGAAGGGCTGTGAGTGGTCAGCCGTGTCCACTGCAGGTCAAACGATGTGTGTAAAAGCTCTTGTCTCACTTTATGGACCCTTCACTGTCGTAGTTTTAACTTTACACTCTCTCTCCCGTTCTTCCAATGGGAGGACTTCAGCTACATCGCAGCAAGAAGGAAGAAGTGTTTGTTTTCTCAGACCCTCCTGCATCCTGTGCCTGTTTATGCTTGGATGTGGGTTTTGCCTCCCTCTTTTCGTCACTAGACTTTGCTTAGGATTTATAGTCACCAGGAGACGGAGGGACAACAGAACCAAACAAAAGGCCTCTCCACTTCAGGCCGGCATGAGGAAAAATAAACATGGTGGCACTTCTGTGCAGCCCGTGATCCAAGCACAATGATTATGCTATGCTCTCAATGGCAATAGCTGAAAATAGCAGGTTTGGGAGGCAAGAGCCGACGAGAGGGAGAGAGGTGGGCCTGAGTGTGCAGTACGGCCCCCCTAGGGACAGTAATTATGGAGAGGGTCCTTGGAGGGAGAGTGTGACTAATGTAGGTTGCGGACACAGCAAGCCATCTGCCGGCCTCCCCATCCTCCCCTTTCTCCCAAGATAATGGAAAATGACTTCGTTCCATGCTGGTAACATAGCCTAGCGCTGGGCCTCCACATCCTCACAGACGCTTGCCAGCCACTGGGACTTGGGTTTGGCTGAACAGGAGGAATGAAGACTTGGCTGTGGTGGGCATTTCATCTCCCGAGAGGTCACCTCCCACTGCAGGACTGCAGCCTGCAGGCCCTCCTGGGGTGACGGACCCTGTGGGCCATGGAACCCCAGGTCCCAGAATGTGGCTCCACGTGGATCCACAGATGCCAAGCCAGGTAACAGAGACCTTCTTGATGGTGCTTGTCTTTCCTTAAGCTGTCCTTTCAGGATTTTATTTGCATCTTGGAAAAATATTGTATTAGCCATTTTTAATTTTTTTTTTAAGATTTTTTTTTGATGGAGACCATTTTAACAGTCTTTATTGAATTTGTTACAATATTGCTTCTCTTATATGTTTTGGTTTTTTGGCCACGAGGCATGTGGGATCTTAGCTCCCCGACCAGGGATCAAACCCACACCCCCTGCACTGGAAGTCAAAGCCTTAACCACTGGACCACCAGGGAAGTCCCACCATGTTTTACATTCTGATGATTTGACACCTGGGGCCTTACTGACCCTGTCGGGACTGCCCGTCCCAGGGTTAGTCAGTTCCTGGAGAAGGTAAGCAACTGGCTTGGGAGTGCACCATCCCACAGTCCATACCCTGACCACCTCCTCCATGGGGGGCCTCTCACACTCTGGGCCACTCTTCCCCAACCCTAGTAACCCCAGGGCCAGTACCAGACAACCAAGGACAGCTCTTACACCCAGAATCCACAGAAATGATTCAAACTGGCCAATCCTGAGCCTGCTGACCCTGCCTCACCAGTTCCTTCTCATGGAAAGCACAGTAAATGTCTTAGTCCATATTTCCCCCTCCCTCTGCCTCCTGACAGACCCTGGTGCTTCCCCCTGTGGCTCTGCGTAGCATGGTGCCCCCTCCTCTTGGGAGCTGTGAGTAACAGACTCTCTTTTCAATGTCAGTCATCTCTTGATCTGTTGGCCTCACCATACCTCAAATTTTTTATCAATAAACTCTATTTTAGAACACATATCCACCCAAGTGTGTCCCTGAGGACCACTGTGGTATTTCCACAAGAGCTGAGTCTAGTGTCATTGAACCTCAGGTTTAAAATCTGGACTTCCAGAGGGCCAGCGCTGGGGCAAGGAAACCAGGTCCAGTCATCAGGGCCCAGCTCCCGGGGTTGCCCAGAGCTGGCTAGTCTGCACATCAGTGTCCAGCCTGGGAGGGAGGGTGTGGTCTCTGCGGCAGAAGTCCTGTTTTATCTGTGGGACCCAGCCTGTTCTTGATGGCCCTGGGCTTCCAAGCAAAATATTCTAAAAGGCTTTTATTGTTATTAATAAAAAGTCTTGTTATTTTTATTTTTAAATTTATTTTTAAATTTAAATAAAAATTTTAAAATTTATTTGTATGAATTTGTTGTTTGGTCCATTACTGTTGATTTTAGTGTTTCTAAGGAAAGTTGGTCACCCCTGTGATGTTCGCCATGGCCTCCTTCATTTGACCTTCAGATTTACAAAACCAGCTCTGTAGAGGTTATCTTCTTTCCTCCCGCCTTCCTTTACCATTTCTTCTTTCTAATGTTTTTTAATTTTGAAAACTTAAAAAATTTTTAGAAAAGTAGTGAAAATCCTGAAATAAACATATGTGTGTCTCCTTCCCAGACTAGCAATCATTATTTATAATGTTTGTTTTGTCTTTTTTTAAAAATAAATGAAATGAAACATTTACAAGTAAAACTACAGATTCCTTTGTCTTCTATTCCAGGCCTGTCACCTCCCTTCTTCCTAAAACTAACTACTGTTATCAATTTGATGTTTGATGTATGTGTTTCTACCTGCTTTTTATAACTTTACGTGGCACTTGAGTCCTTGAGCAAGAAAAACATTGTGCTTTAAACTTTTGCATAAATGGTTTCATGCTGTAGGCAGTATTCTGCAGCTTGAGTTTTTAAAGCCTTACCTGTCTATATCATCTCTTTCAGTAGTTTTTTAATGATTATATTGTATTCCATCGTATGAATTGCCACATTTATTCAGACAATCCCCAACTGATTCTGCAATGAAAATTCTTCTGTGTGTCTCTCAGGCAGACATGCCAGGCTCCTCTTGGTAGAGTCATAAAACAAGAGCTTGCTGGGTCTGAAATTATGCACATTTAAAATTTACAGGGACTTCCTTGGCAGTCCAGTGGTTAAGACTCCACGCTTCCAGTGCAAGGGGCATGGGTTCAATCCCGGGTCAGGGAACTAAGATCCCGCAAGCTGCAGAGTGCGGCCGAAAAAAAAAAGTTTATGTAGGTACTGTTAAATTTCTCTCCAAAGGAGTGGTGCTGGTCATTTCTTTCTCTATGAAATTGCTGCAAGGTCAATGCTAGGCCTCCAAAATATTTGGAAAAGTAAGAGAGAAATGCAAATGAGTTTGTGAAACTCCAAAGTTCTACTAAATAATGACAGGAAACATGAACAAACTATTACTACTACCTTTTACTATGTAAACTTATGTCAAGATGCATACCCATACATTTGAAAGTGAATAAACACTTGGTGCCCATGCTGTTGCCTCTAACTCTTACTCACAACCATGTCATTAATGCTTGTCTTTCCATTCTCTCTGCTTTAAGGAAAAATCCTTACCTTTCCATTCTCTCTGTCACATTGAGCACTTGCAGGACCTAGGTCTTATAACTATGCACAGCTCTTCAGAGGTTAACTTCTGGAGCTTCTGTCAACACCTCATGCCATGCTGTCCCCTGGGGTTTGAGACACTGTGTCTTCACAAGCTCTCAAACTTGCATGGCTTCTTTCATGCCTCATCCTTGTCCCTAAATTGCCCTTTGAGACATTCTAGTTTATTCTTATCCTCATGGTTAAGGCTAATTTGAAGGAAAAGTATCTTTAGTTTTTTTTTTTTTTTTAATTATATTAATCTCTAAGATACTCTCTTTCAAATCAGAAAAACAAACAAACAAAACACTTAATGGGACTCTTAACAGCTGATCACTCACTCACCTCTAACTGTAACAAGAAGATAAAGATATTAGAAAATAATAAATATACATGGCTTACTTTTTTTACATGTATTCACCATATACATAGTAAATATACATGGTAAACATTTTAAAATTTTAACTGCTTTTTTTACATAGCTTTTCTCACTCTTAAGTTGGATGTTCCTCATTATAGTTGAAAATTTTTTAATTTATTTGAATTAAAATATATACATTTTAAAAACAGTTTTTAGGGACTTCCCTGGTAGTGCAGTGGTTAAGAATCACCTGCCAATGCAGGGGACACGGGTTCGATCCCTCTTCTGGGAAGATCCCACATGCTGCCGAGCAACTAAGTCCGTGAGCCACAATTACAGAGCCTGTGCTCTAGAGCCTGCGAGCCACAACTAGAGAAAACCCACGTGCAGCAACAAAGACCCAACACAGCCAAAAATAAATAAATAAATATATTTATTTAAAATAAGTAAATAAATAAACTGATCTTTAAAAAAAAGTTTTTAAGGTTTTTCTTAAATTTTCTTAGCACATCATAATTGACAGAATTTTAAGCTTAATTTGTAGTTTTTTCATTAAATGATCAATGAGGACCTTAGAAAAAAAGAAAGCCTGAGAAAAAATGAATTGATATGAAATTCTTCAAGTCCTTACATGTATTATATAGAAAATTCACTAAGCATTCTAACATGTATACTTTGCACAGCAGGCTCAAATGTGTGTTGAAAAATGCTGCAGTTATAATACACTATGACCGAGAAAGGGCATCCCCAAGGCAATAGTATTGGTTATTTTAGTTCCTGGCCACTCAAGAAAATAAGTATATTTGGAGTGACTCAGACTCCAATTGATATGTCTACATTAATTAGATCCAGCCAGAAAGCTTTTATTAAAAAGCAGGAACTTCGTAAGCAGGGTCAGAAGTCTTTGATCTCTAGATCTCCATCTCTCTTTTTAATATTTTTCTTTTAATATCTTGACAAGCAGGGTGACCAACTTTTCTGGCTTGCCTGGAACTGAAGGGGTCCCCAGGACACAGGATTTCCAGTTTTAAAACTGTGAAACTTCCAGGGAAATCAGAATGAGTTGCTTGCTCTATGTTTATGATTACAAATACAATTAGTTTGACTGCTGCCAAGATCAGAGGAAGCTCAAACAGGTGAAGATGGAAGAGAGTAGCTGGTTTGGGGGATCTCATGGGTACACTTAGCTGATGAGTGATGTCATTAGTCTGGCTATAAGGTCTAAAGCAAGATCAGAAAGCTTGGGACATGATTAGTCAAGATGGAGAGGGAATGAGAGTCAAGATCAGCCATGAGCCAGGTGTGCCCAAGATGTCAGAGTCCCAGCAGTCAAAGACAGCATTAAACACTTCCACATCAAGGCTTCTCATTTCCTTTTCCTTCTTTCTTTTTTCCCTTGCTTATGGACATGCTATCAAATAGCCTGAATGGGTAAGCCAGGTGGGCTTACATGGCAAAGGAAGGTTGCTGGGCCATTATGTACTAGAACTAGGTTGATATAGTACATTATATAGATTCATTCTTGGAAAATGAGAACTTATTTCTTGTTGTTTTTTATAAGGCTCTGCCCAGTCTTTCAAGATCTCAGACTTATAGTGGTTGGGATAGTCAAGGGTTTTAACAAAAGTTAATAATATCTTACCTTTTCTTAATACTTTTAACTTCTCAAGGTACTTTACATCTCTTTTCTTTTATTATTTGTTCTATAGCTCCAGGAAGTACATGGAGAATTATTATTACCTCCTTTATGTAAGTGAAGAAAATTAAAATTCCAGAGCTATAAACAGAAGAGCCAGCCTAGAATCTATGTATTTGAAATTCTCATCCTCTCCTAAATTAGTCTATGCACTTGACAGAGTACAGAAAAGGGTTTTTATCTGAAAAAATCCTAGAGATTATCTAATTCGGTGGTTTCGAACTTTTAATGTTGAAGAATCATATTGTCAGATAAAATCTTACATGGAACTCAAATAAATAAAACATAAGTGGAGCATCTCAGATTGGCATAAGGAGCCTGGAAATCCCTCCAATTCCCCTTTTTTTTCTCTGTGAACTTCTTCCAATCTCCTTGGAACTCAGTTTGGAAACAAATGGTGAGGTCCATCCGATTCATTTGCCAGGAGAGGACAAGCCAGAGAGAGCCCAAATTCAAAACTATTCATCATTGCTTGAGTTTTTCATAGTTTTCCACATCCAAGCCACTATCATAAGCTGTGTTCTTGTTTAAATTCTTTTACTCTCATGACTTCATTTGTGATTGCTAATTTATTTATTTTTTTGTAGAGCAAAGTTGAAATTGTAAATAAGCAAATTGCTTCACACTTGACTCCTTTAGTTTGTTTTTAATTTAGTGGAATTTTTTTTCAAGCATTTAAGCAATCACACGGGTAAGTTACCATAGACAATACAAAATATTATACTTGGCAATCTCAGCCTATCAGAGTCAACACAAAGAGCAGAGAAAAAAATTTATCAAGAAAAAATTACAGTGATATCAGCAAAATGGGAGAGTAGGGGCCTCCAAGCTTGCATCCCTGACATCAGCAACATGGAGAGTAATTAGCTCCGAGCTTGCATCCCTCCACAGAAACATTAAAAAACAAGCTGAACTGCCAGAACCAACATTGACAGAACTCTGGAAGACAGTCAAAGATTTATAGAATCAAGTAAATGCTGACTCAAGAAAAGTCAAGTTAAAAATGGTAGGAAAGCTTTGTGGTATTTTTATTTGCCCTTGCTCCACCAGTTCAATAGAGGTCTTGAGAATGGCAGCCTGCATTCCCAGGGTGGGAACCTAGTTTCTGGTTCTAGAGATAGCAGATCAGACTTTTTTTTTTTTTTTAATCACTGTGTTTGTCTCTTCTACTCTGTCTGGAGGCTACCTGAAGAACTGATACAAGCTGTACATGTCCTTTTTGCCTGTCTTTGTTTTGTAAGTCACTCAGGGCTGAAAAGCAGCAGGCATCGCTCAAAAATATTGTAAAATGAATGAAAAACTTGTAGCTGCAAAAGATTATAATTGAGACAAAAAATAGAACACCTAAATTTTGGAAGGAAAAGCTGGGGAATAGAGTTTCTTTTAGGATATAGGCCATTCAAAAACATCTAATGTACACTGAGGAATCTAGAAAGCCATATGCATGCCCAAGGAAGGACATATGTTCAGAAAAGACTTGAGATGATCCTAAACTTTCAACTTCAGTTTATTTTTAGGCTCAGTGGAGCCAGGAAGTGAAGGCTGAGGCAGAGTTGTAAGAGCCTGGCTGAGTGTTGAAGAAGTGGATCAGCACAGAGCCATCTACAAGACCAGGAGAGGTGGGCTTGAGGGTTTTGTCTTGGTTTTTGATTTGTTTAGTTGTTTTTTATTTTTAGCTCTTAGTACTCAAGAAAATTGTTGTCAAAACCTTAGCTGAACTCAAGCTAAAGGAACAGAAATTTCAGGGGCCACACACAACATAGAATATAGTCTTGGTAAAAACAGCTTGCATGAGTCACTAAAGGAACAAGTGCCTGTAGCCTCCAGTAATCAAAAAGAGCAAGTTATGGAGAAGAGAAAGCATCTGATTTTAAGGGTTACAATATTATAATATTCAAATGTTCAGGTTTTCAACAAAACATTACAAAGCATACAAAGAAACACGAAAGTCTGGCTCATTTAGAAAAAAATATGGACAGAAACAATCCCTGAGGAAGAGGAAGCTCAGTCATTGGACTTAGTACACAAAGACTTTAAGTCTTTGTGTCTTGATTATTTTCAAAGAGCTATAGGAAATCATGGACTGAGAACTAAAGGAGACCAGGAAAACTGAGAAGTCCCACAACCTGCTGTATACAAGCTGGAGACTTAGAAAAATCGGTGATATAGTTTGAAATCCTGAGAGCTAAAGAGTTGATGGCATAGATTCCAGTCTGAAGGCCTAAGAATTAGGAGCACAATGGAGAAGATTGATGTCTCAGCTCAACAGTAAGATAGAGAGGAAATTCAACCTTTTTTCTCCTTCTTGTTCTACTCAGGCTTTTAATAGATTGGTTGATGCCCCTCCACATTGAGGAGAACCATCTGCTTTATTCAGCTCACCAATTCAAATGCTAATCTCTTCCAGACACACTCTCACAGATATACCCAGAAATAATGTCTGACTGAATATCTGGGCATATCTTGGCCCAGTCAAGTTGAGATATGAAATTAACCATCACAGATTTCAATAGCAAATTAGAGCAGGCAGAAGAAAGTCTCAGCAAACTTGAAGATGGGGCAATCAAAATTATCCAGTGCAGTGGCAGAAAGAATAAAGAGTGAAGAAAAGAGAGCAGAACATAAGACCTGTGAGACACCATCAAGTGAATCAACTATGCATTATGGGAGTCCCAGAAAGAGAAAAAGAAAGAAAGGGGCAGAAAGAACATTTGAGAAAAAAATGATTGAAATGTTGCCCAATTTGATGAAACACATGGATTTACCTACAGATACAAGAAACACAAGAAATTCTAAATAATAAAAACTTAATGAGAACTTCACCAAGATACATTATAATCAGAATTGAATCTAAACACAAGAGAGAATTTTGAAGCAAGAGAGAAGTGATTCATCGTGTACAGGGATCATCACTAAGATTGACAAGTGATTTCTCATCAGTAGTCCAGGAGACAAAAAGGCAATGGAATGACTTACTTAAAGTGTTGAAAGGAAAAAAAAATCTGACAATTAAGAATTTTACATGCAGCAAAACTACATTTCAAAAAATGAAGGAGAAATTAAGGTATATGCAGATAAAAAAACCTGAGGGAGTTTGTTGCCGGTAAATGTCCTACAAGAAATGCTAAGGGGGTTCCTTCAGGTTGAAACAGAAGGACACCAGACAGTATCTCAAACCCGTATAAAGAAATAAGTATCTACTGTAGAGGTTACTACATGGGTAAACATAAAAACCAGTATTATTACATTTTTTTTTGCAACTCTACTTTTGATTTCCTAAATGATTTCAAAGACAATTACATAAAGACAATTATAAATCTGTGTTGTTTGGCATGCTATATATAAAGATGTAATCTGTGGCAACAACATAAGGGGAGATGGAGGTGCATGGGAATAGTTTTTGTTTGATACTGAAGCTCTTAGTATCAATTTAAACTAGATTGCCATAAATTTAGGATGTGAAATGTAATCCATGCTGAACGCTAGGTACAACTTTTTAAAAAATACACAAAAGGAAATGAGAAAGGAATCAAAAGGGTATACTGCAAAAAAATCAGCTAAACACTAAAGGGGCAATAATGGAAAAAATGAGGGATGTACAGACTATAAGACATACAGAAAACAAATATCAAAATGACACAAATAATTTATGGCCTATTAGTAATTACCTGAAATGTAAATGGATCAAACTCCTCAATCAAAAGTCAGAAATTGAAAGAATGGATTTTTTTTAAAAAATCATGATCCAACTATATATTCTGTCTACAAGAGACTCATTTTAGATCCAAGGACACAAATAAGTTGAAATTGAAAGGATGGGAAAGTAAATTCCATGAAAATAGTAACCAAAAGAGATGTGAGGTAGCTATTCAGATATCAGATAAAATAGACTTTAGTCAAAACCTGTCAGGGCTTCCCTGGTGGCGCAGTGGTTGAGAGTCCCCCTGCCGATGCAGGGGACACGGGTTCGTGCCCTGGTCCCGGAAGATCCCACATGCCGCAGAGCGGCTGGGCCCGTGAGCCGTGGCCGCTGCCTGTGCGTCCGGAGCCTGTGCTCTGCAACGGGAGAGGCCACAACAGTGAGAGGCCCGCGTACTGCAAAAAAAAAAAAAAAAATTTTCAAAATGAAAGACAATATTGAAGGATTTACATTTGCTGGTTCCCAAACTTACTGCAAATCTACTGTAATCAAAAAAGTGGCAATAGTGTAAAGATAGAAATATAGACCAATTAAATAGAATTGAGAGTCCAGAAATAACGCATGCATCTATGACCATTTGATTTTCAACCAGTGTGGCAAAACCATTCAATGGGGAAAGAATAGTCTCTTTAACAAATGATGCTTGGACAACTTCTTATCCACGTGTAAGAGAATGAATTTGAACTTCTGCCTCTGGCCATATACAAATTTTAACTCAAAATGGGTCAATGACCTAACATAAGAGCTCTTAGGATAAAACATAAGGTTAAGTATTCATGATCTTGGATTTGGCAATGGATTCTTAAGTATGACACCCAAAGCACAAGCTATGAAAGAAAAACTAGATACATTGGACTTTCTCAAAATAAAAATCTTTTGTAATATCAAGAAAGTGAAAAGACAACTTACAGAAGAGGACAAAATACTTGCAAATCACATATCTGGTGTGTTTAATATCCAGAATGTTTAAAGAACTCCTACAACTCAACAGCAAAAAGACAACCTAATTGAAAAATGGGCAATGGATTTCTCCATAGAAGATATACAAATGGAAAATAAGCGTACACAAAAGACGCTCAACATCCTTAGTTGGATATGCAACTCAAAACCCCAGGGAGGTACCACTTCACACCAGCTAGGATGGTTATAATAAATCTAAAGAGAGAGAGAGAGAGAGAGAGAGAGAGAGAAAGTGTTGGCAAGGACATGGAGAAATGGAACCCTAATACATTGCTGATGGGAACATAAAATAAGTGCAGCTACTGTGGAAAACAGTCTATAAAAATAAATCAGTAATTTCACATTGGGCTTCCCTGGTGGCGCCGTGGTTGAGAGTCTGCCTGCCGATGCAGGGGACACAGGTTCATGCCCTGGTCCAGGAAGATCCCACATGCCGCAGAGCGGCTGGGTCCATGAGCCATGGCCGCTGAGCCTGCGCGTCCGGAGCCTGTGCTCCGCAACGGGAGAGGCCACAACAGTGAGAGGCCCGCATACAACAACAACAAATAATAATAATAATTTCACATTAAGCTGGCTAATGTCAACTGTTTTGTGGTTCCTCAAAAAGTTAAACATAGAGTTATCGTATGATTCCACTCTTCCACTCCTATGTATATTTCAAATAATTGAAAATGAGCCAGTGAGGACATTATCTGGTTATTTGGGGAATGCATTTTTCCTGATGTTATTTGAAACCCTAGTTAATAATTTTGATTAACCAGTTAACCCTAGCATTAGCCAAATCTTACTATTAATCAAGCATTCCCATATGTAATGGGTTTTGCTGATACTTACAGTGGTTTCACAATGTTATTTAGACAGGAGCTACCCCATCATGTCCTTTGTTTATTTCATAATCCAGTAGATTTGGGTCAGGCACAGAATAAGCATAATCTGTAACTCAAAATAATTATCCAAAATGAAGCAAATGCACTAACCGGTGCCTTTTCATTTCTGCTGAAGTCTTTTGTGAATTCAGCTACTGTCTCCATCTTCTTGTATGTTGTCTCTAGACTTTATGGTATTAATATATGTTTGTTACGTATTATCAACAGAGAGAGGTATGAACTTTACTGTAACTGCTATGACACAAAGTAGAATGACCTATGAGGGGAGACCTTGACATACTCAAATGGATACTCAAATCTTTGGCATCTTGCCATCTCATCCTGAACCTACCCTGCTGTGTGTATTGAGAGCTGAATTAACACTGTTACCAAGCAAGGCATGCATTAGATCTTTTTCAAGGATAACTTTTTAATCTCTTTATAAAACTAATCTCCTCTAATTGTTTCCCTAGTAAATGTCATAATCAAATTCAAGATGCTGGAAAAAAGAATTGACTTGGTAGCCAAGATGCTAAGTCCAAACTGTGTTATTTATGGACTGCAAGTATTACATCAAGAGTCAAAAGAGATTACTCAGAAGATGGTGATGAATAAAAGTGTTTAGCAAATTGCCTGATCTCATCACCTTGGGTTAGAATATCTAGTGGTAAATAATAATAACAATAATGACCATGTATTAAAATCTTACTATGTGCTAGGCCCTGGGCTAAATGATTTATTCTACATAATTCCATCTTACAAAGAAAGAAATAGAATGGTTAAATATTTTACTTTTATGTGGCAGATCCAGGATCTAAACCCTGGTTGGTGTGACTCCAAAGTCTGACTGCTTAACTATCACCGTTTTATAGAGCCTTTCACACCGTGATGTTTCTCTTAACCCCGGAGAAGACACGCACAAAATCATGTGAGATTTTCTCCTCGGCCAATTTCAATTTGATTTAATGAAAGATTGTTAGGAACTCAAAGGGTACTTTGTGCAACTGGGTAGAACTTTTACAATATCTCTAAGATTCCTCACCAAGATCCTGACAAGGTGTGTATAACGGGAAGAACAAAGTCTTTAACATATACTATTGATTGAGCCTCACACTTATCAAGGGTTTGGATTTGAAATGTCCACGGGCTTTATTTGCCGTCACTTTTGAACCACCACCTGCCAGTCTGGGATCTATGGCCTTATATTGGTCGAAAGGAGAGAGAAGTTCACTTGAGTTTGAGGTTTCAGGTAGAGCCTGAAGGAATCTCACTCCCTGGCCTAACTCAGGCCAGGTAAAGAACAATTTCATCATCAACATATCACACTAGCATTTCTTTTATGGAAGCCACTGAAAAGGGGGATCTAATCCTCAATTCAATTCAACTGTATTCTAATCCAATCCAATTCAGTAAACATTCACTGTGTGCCTTTGACATCACGTGGGACCCAGACATAAGGAAAAGGTCCCTGCACCCAAAGAACTCATAGGCGAGTGTCCAAGACAGGGAGTCAATTCCACTCTGGGAGACAGTCTGAGGCTGTTGATTCAACCAGGACAAAAAGAGGGATTCCCAGAGAAGGCCCTCACCGAACTGAGCTTTGTGGGATAAATCAGACTTCATGGATGGACAAGGAAACAACGGTCATCAGAGGGAATGGAAGGGCATATTGTGAAAACAGAGCAGGGCTGTTCAGGAGACTATAAGTAGTTCTGGCAAGGGTCCTATCCACATGGTCCCCACCCATCGATTTTCATCTACACTCTGCCGCATCTGTGTCTCCGCCTATCCACAGTCCCTCCTTGGCAAGTTAACCACGGCCAGTTGTACCCACTCATGGTTTAGGAGTAGGACTCGTAAACACCCAGGGCTCCCAACGTGGGGCTGGAGAGACTGGGAAAAGCTTTATGTTCTATTTTTTCTGACTAAGCTAAGATAAAAAGCCTTTCCCAGCAAGATACTATTAGTATTCCTGGATAGTTCTCTATTTTTGAAATTTGGGCCAGATCATGCCTATCGCTTTGGAGTTAGGTCAACTGAGATCATTCTACTTCCCAGCCCACTTTATTTTTTAAATCACCGTCTGTATTGAATTTGAACTTGAGCAGGATCTGTTTCTGAGATTATCTTTGTCACAGCTGACAGTGCTCTGGTGCCCTCTTGCTTTATATGGGTTGGCTTATAGGGTTTACTGGCTGGTTTAGTCAACTTTCGGGACTTTTCATCTTCCCATGTTCTTGTAACAGAAACTCAGAGCAAAGAGGAGGTTGAAGAAGGAGGGAGTCCTGGAGAGGAAAAAAAAAAGATGAATAATAGGCTATTCTTTCAATATGCTTAGCCTCATATACATAATTTGGGGTAAGTGGAAGAATTACACTGTAAACAGAAATATCTCAGCCATCTGTACAAAGCTCTTCCAGCATAATTACATCACACTGCAGCTGATGGCTGGTTGTTCATCCAAATATTTGGCAGAGAGGGTGATACCCTCCTGGGATTTCACAGCCATCACAGCTTCCTGGCTCATTACCATTTAACCAGTTTTATATTGACAATTAGGATTAATAGAGAGTTCAAAGATTTTACTGCGGTAAAAAGTCTCTGACTTGGTAAGTTAAATTAGCAACTGAGGGTGTCTGAGATGAACAGCCTGCATGGTTTCAAGATTTCTTTCTTAAGGGAACGAGAAACAAATTCAACCTGAAAAAAAAATGCCCAGGAAAAATTCGGAAGCATCTTTCCTGATGCTCAGTCTTCAGACTCAAGTGTTTGCATACGGCAGCCTCAGTCAGCCTCCTGATTTTGTGAACAATTAAAGGTCCTTTCTGATTCTTTTCCATTATAGGTTATTGCAAGATACTGAATCTAGTTCCCTGTGCTCTACAGTAGGTCCTTGTTTTTTATCTATTTTATACATAGTAGTGTGTATCAGTTAATCCCAAATTCCTAATTTATCCCTCCCCCAACTTTCCCCTTCGGTAACCATAAGTTTGTCTTCTATGTCTGAGAGTCTGTTTCTGTTGTGTAAATAAGATCATTTGTACTATTTTTTAGATATAAGTGATATCATATGATATTTGCCTTTTTCTGTCTGACTTCATTTAGATGTACTGTATATAAAATATAGATACACATATACATACATAACAGAATCGCTTTGCTGTATACCTGAAACTAACACAATATTGTAAACAAACTATTATTAAAAATAAATATTTTCTAGAGTTCTTTCCATCCAGTCTGCCTGGAAGAAGGAGTTTGAGTTTTAATTGTGTGAATTGAAATCAAAGTTAAGACAGACAGCCTTTTATTATTTTCCCCTTGGAAGTGAAGTCCAACTGTTCTAATCACCATCCAGAGTCTGATGATCCTTACTACCTCTGGATAGTCTACTTGGCTAAATGTCCCCCCAGAAACGTGACAACAAGCAAGTCAGGCCTTAAGACCACCCCCCCCACCCCCCCCCACCCCCTGATTCCTTTGTCTCCATAATTATCACTCAATTTGGCCTGACCTAGCAGGACAGTTGAGTTTACTTATTTGATCCTCTTCACCTCACGATTGCCAGCTGAACTTATCCAAAGTGTTTCTCCTTGGTCAAATTTCTTGCACTGGGTCAACAAAAGGCGTGGGGCAGAATTTCATCCCCTTCGAAAGCCCTACAGCTCCAATCATTAGGTCACCCCGGGTACTGTTGCTTATTTCACCCCCTTTTATAAACACAGACACAGCGTGGTGTGCAGTTGATGACAGTATCTTTCCTTTTTCACCCCCCTGCCAGGTTTCTGGCTTTGCATCCACAGCACTCCAGAGCAGAAGGGAGTGATTCACAGCTGGGGGCTGCGGTTACAAATTGCTCAGCTGGCCAGGAGGTGAAAGGTCATGGCAGTGTCTGGGCGGGGTTCCCAGAGGTCCACTTCCCATGCCCCTCCCCCTGCTCCACCCCTCTGGGGTCTCGTGTCAACACTGGACCCCCCTGGTGATTGTGGGAGACCAGAGTCAACGCTCACTGCAGATGGGTGACCACACTGACCACCTGGTCAGAGGTGCCGTTGTAAGAGGGTGGCTCGTTGGTGGTGGTAAAGCGTATCGGCATTCTCACCTTTGGAGGGGAGAGGGGATGGCCTCGACACCCGAGGGAAGATATCACAGCTGTAGGTCTGATTCCACTGCTCAAGCTAAGTTGATGGTTTTGGGGCTTATTCAGTCCTGGGGCCAATTTCTTTCCTTCCCATTTTGCATTTCATGCTGCTAGACCTGCACTGTGGGCGCCATTATTTCATCCCATATGGGGTCCAGATGTATATGGCAGAAGGGGATTTCTTTTTTTCTAGAGACTTTGGCTGGATAGAAAAATGCCTTCAGATTACAGTGTGTTATTTACATGCATTCTGTAGCACTCCATGCTCATGTGAGAGGGGCTCTGGGAGGTGTTGAGGTTACTCAAGTCAAACAGTGAAGAAAAAAGAAAAAGGCTGAAGGAAATTCCAAAGGCTTGACACGGGGTAGACAAAGAGAAGTAGGGAAGAACTGAGGGCTGGATTTGCTAAGACCCTTGGTTTGGTCAATTGCTTGTATGATCAACTCAGTAAGAAGTTGGGAAGAAAAATAATTTTAACTGACTTGAGAGAAATCAATCCCTCTGTACACATGACCATCAAATCAGCCGTCTTCTTCCCTCTTTGGACAATGGCAACACAGTAACCTAAGAGTTACAGTAATAACTTTAATTTTCTTAGAACTCCTACTTTCAAGGCCTTTTCTCCTTGATTCTATAGACTTTCATATACACTATCTCATTTACCATCTTCAGTCCTCCATTCCACCCCAGGGCTCAGAAATATCCTTGGGCTCATAGAAAAGGCACAGAAGGCAAGGGCTGAGAATCAGACAGACCTTGGTCCAGATCTCCAGTTTGTCACTTGCTACCCATGTGATTTAGGGCAGATTGCTTAATCCTGACTATCCTCAGTCATCTCATCTGTGAAATGGGGGCAAACAATGTGCACCCCACATTTTTGTTTGAGGGCTTAAAAGAGGCATGCGTTAACACTAAACCAATGGTACCTATTAGTTTCTAACCCTATTTTATGCACAAGGAAGTTTACCTAACATCACTTACAACCCTGTACTCCAAGCTGAAATTGTTTATTGAGATCTGTGGTCCCCAAGCCTGAAAATTACAACAAAATGTGCTCAAAGAAACATTGAAATATAATAGAGTGCATGATGGCATGGAATGAAGAGACCCTAGTTTGTCCTGGTTCTTCAAGTGTTTAAAGAATTGAGAGAATTCACATAAAGTACTAAACACCGTGTCTACCACATCAAATACCCAGTCTCTAAGTGTTCTTTCATTCTTGCTCCACACTCAGTTGGATAGAAATCCTGTTGGCTCTAATACACACACACACACACACACACACACACACACACACACACACACACACTAACTCCTTCTCACCACCTCCACTGCTACTGACTCATCTGAGATGCACCACCTCTGGCCTGGATTACTGACCATAGTCTCCTAACCAGGCTTCCTGTTTTGTTCCCTGACCTCCTATTGTCTATACATAACATAGCAGCCAGCCTAACCCTAATTCAAACCATGCCATGCCTCTGCCTAGAGCACTCCAAAGGCTCCCAACTTCACTCAGAGGAAAAGCAAATATCCTTAAAATGGTCTAAGAGGTCCAACCTAATCCACCTCCTGCACTCCCCTTCCTCCCTCACCCCTTGCCTTCCTTCCCCACCGTCCCTACCTCTCTGATCTCTGACTGCACCTCTCACTACCCTCTCTCTACTCCCTCTCCCAGGGACCCTGGGATTCCTGGCTATTCCCCAGGCCTGTCCCACAGCAAGACTCAGCACTGGCTGGTCCCTCTCCCTGGATTACCTCCCACCGTCTCTGCATGACTCACTTCCATACCTCCTTCACACCCTTGTTCAAATATCACTTTGTCAGGAGACCTACCAGGCCACCTTCTAGATATTTGGACCGGCCCCAGCTTGTAGCTCTCCTGACTGCCCTTACCCTACTCCCCTTTCCCTGAAGTGTTCACCACTAACTTGCCATGTAAGTGACTTATTGATTCACGTAGTCTGTCTCCCTCGATAAAATGTCAGCTCTATGAGAGCAGAGACTTTTGTTGTCTGTTGTGTTCACCACTATATCCTAAGCAACTAAAATGGTGTCACCACACTTTAGGGACTCAATAAATACCTGCTGGATAAATTGATAAGCTAAGGCCACTCATGGGAGCCCCAATCTGATTTTTAAGCTGTGCAGTAATGTGATCATACTTGAACTTCCAATAAACTGCTATGTCAAGAGAAGTAGGACGTGGGAGAATGAAGATGGAAGCTATTGCAATGGTATTACCCTTGTATGGAAGGGTCGAGAACCTAGTGGTCAAGAATCAAATGCTTCGTAGAGGTCGCATCCAAGTGCATTATTTTGTAACCTGCTTTTATTTCAGTTAGTATATTGTAAACATTTTTTTGTCGGTCAATATAGATAAACCCCATCCTCACCCTTAATGACTGCACTATTCCATTCTCCTGTGTACCTAATATATTTAACAGGTCTCCTAAATCATATTAAGATACCATGATTCTTTTTAATAAATTTATTTATTTAATTTATTTCTTTTTGGCTGCGTTGGGTCTTTGTTGCTGCACACGGGCTTTCTCTAGTTGTGGAGAGTGGGGGCTACTCTTCGTCGTGGTGCGTGGCCTTCTCATTGCGGTGGCTTCTCTTGTTGCAGAGCACGGGCTCTAGGCACGCGGGCTTCAGTAGTTGTGGCACACAGGCTCAGTAGTTGTGGCGCATGGGCTTAGCTGCTCTGAGGCATGTGGGATCTTCCTGGACCAGGGATCGAACCTGTGTCCCCTGCATTGGCAGGCAGATTCTTAACCACTGCACCACCAGGGAAGTCCCAAGGTATCATGATTTTTTTAAAGCATTTATACCTATATTTATCATTTTGACTATAATTGTATTAGATCACAGTCTGAGATAGCCTTAACTAATTTCAACACATGGCAACTTGACAATAACTTCTGGTGGTAGGTACCCTTATTTTATTGAATAGATGTGGAGACTAAGGTTTCGTGGAATAATCCCCTTACTTAAAGCCATAGAGCTACAAATGACCAAACAGATTCCAATCCAACATATGTATGACCTTTCATACTCAGCCCATTGCATTCATAATTTGCATAAATACTCATGGAATCCTATAGCTGGAAAATAATTTACAGTCATATAATTCATTCTCACCCCAAAGTTCTATCCGGTGGGCAAGGCTCTTTATAAGTAAGGATTCAAACTTCTTGTATGTTGCCCTCCTTTGAGAGCAATTTTACCCTAAATTAGTCAACTGGTGACCAGCCTAGAGCCCAGCCTCTCCTCTATCAGTTGGAGCTCCAACCTGCAAAGGCTTTGTAAACCTCACAAATTCCCTCCAGAGTTTTTCCCACGGTTTTGCCTGCTACACAGATATGTGCCTAAAAGTAGTTCAGACTGGCTGTCTGGAGCAGAAACCAAGATCTGGAAGCTATATTTAGAAGGAAACATGCTTTATTAGCAGCTGGACCTCTGAGACCATGATCCTCTGGCCTTGGATGATGTGTACAGGGTGGGGTCTTAGCAAGCACACTTGCTCAGCCAGACCATTTCCTCAGAGCATCTTCTCCATGGCGTCTGGTACACAGGACTATACGCTCTGCTTGCCCCACCTCCCTTACCACCCAGAACATGCTTTCAGATGAGTTACTCCGTCTGATCTTAAGCAAAATCTTGGATTTGAAAACTGTAGCTAGATGATATCATCACTTGAAATAGGGAAGGGAAAAGGACAAATTTCATCTACTAAATGTCAAGCAACCAGCTTGACTGATCGTTTTTAGTGACTTGACCAGATCAGTAGGTTGTTCAGTCAACACGTTGACATTGATTAAATCAATGCAGTTTGATTTGGAGGGAAGAAGGCATATCGTTGCAGCCAGCATTTAAGCAGAGAGCATCTGGGTGCCTATTGTGTGTCCTGGGGTCCTCATGTGCCATCAGATCCCTTCAGTCCTCATCCTAACCCTGTGAGGTCAGCACTCTGATTATCCCCATCTTACACGTGAGGAAACTGAGCTTGCCCAAGATCATCCAGGTGGTGACAGGGCCAGAATTTGAGCCTAATGTGTGACCACTTTACCTACTGCTATTGCGAATTGCTTGACAAATGCTGCAGCACTTGGCTCTTGGTGGTGGCTCATGGCTCCATCGCCCTACCTGCCCTCCAGGTGAAGAGCGGAGAAGGGGCCAGAACCCTTCCCCGAGCCCCCGTCAACAGTCAGCACAACGTTCCTTAGACCGCCTTTGCTGTGCCATCACAGTACTTTCCTCTGTTACCTAGTGACAAAAGTGTGCTCTGCAAGTCACACACAAAGCTAGAGTGAGTTTATTTATTTGGGTTTTCATGGTTCAATGCCTTGAGGTTGGAGGTGAGGAATAGAAAAGCTTAAGCCTCGGAAAACTCACTCTGCTGTGCACCTCACGTGCCCAGCTCTGCCCAACGTGTGTGTTTGTAGATATTTATTTCCCTGCCTGTGTCAGCATCATTTGAGCCCCTGTGCTTTGTACTTGAAAGGATCTTCAAAGGGGGACATCCTCTCAGATGTCTGGACTTCAAGCTTCTTTTCGCCTGCTTTTTCTGTGGTTGTTTAAGATCACAGAGGGTGTAAGTGGATTATCTTTTCTCTCCCTGATTGTGGCCTAACTGTTCTTGCAGCCCCAGAGAGACTTAGTATTCAGCACCTGCCCCAGGCCAAACTGTCCCCGTGGCCGGTGGACTTCTGCCGAAGGAAAGAAAAACGGTGCTCGAAATTTCGAGCCATTTAAAAACTTGTTTTTAAAATGTTTTTTGTTCATTGTTTTTGTTCATTGTTTTTATTTCGACTGGCAGAGATATAATAATACTGTCAAGAAGCAGGTTCCTCAGGGTTTCTGATGCCCCCATGATACTTGTCTCTCTTCCATACTCCACAAAGTTATCTTTCAGGAGGAGAGAGAGGGAACAAGTATAAAGAAAAAAATTTTCCAATAAAAATGGAGTTCTAATGCTCTTTCTGCTGATTAGGAAGTTCAGTGACAGAAGCCCACAACATTTTACAAATGGAGAGTCATCTGAAGCCTGGGGGACTGCCTGGAGGAAGCCTGCTTTGCATTATCGTGATAGAGGAAGGAAAGGCAACCCAGCCGTCTTTGCAGGAAACTTCACAATGGGTTACAAAGAATCTCGACCATAAATACTGAAGGGTATTATTATTATTATATTTGCTATGGTAATCTGTGATCAATGACTTGGATGTTACTATTGTGATTGTTTGGACAATTTTTAGCTATAAAATATTTTCTTTTTTGAAACATTTTTAAATTAATTATTATTGGAGTCTAGTTGCTTTACAATGTTGTGTTAGACACAGAGACACAAAGTGTGCAAACACAGCTGGAAAACGGTGCTGATAGATTTGCTTGACGCTGGGTTGCCACAAAACTTCAAGTTGTAGTAAACACAGTATTTGTGAACTGCAATAAAGCTAAGCAAAATAAAATGAGGTATGCCTTAAAAAAAATAATGAAGGGTATGCCAGTCGTGGAGGGCGGGAGGTGGTGGATTGCAATAGGACCAAAAGACAAAAGAACTGGATTTGAATTGACTGCAGCAGTCCCTGGGTTAGCTAAATGCATCTGCAGAGCTAGATAACTCAAAGGATGTTAAGAGCCTGACAGCTGAAATCTCAAAAAATAAAAGAAAGTCAACACCGGGGAAACAATATACAAGTGCACTGCACTTCTGCATATTCATTTTATGGTTGTGCATTTTGCATTGACATTTATCTGTGTTCTCGGGAGAGTGCTGGGCAGTGACACTCAAACTTTTTGATGCCCGGGACATCTAAAGGTCAGTCTTTCTCAGACTTTCTCCTGGTATCTGCCACCATCTGTGTGACTCCGGGCAAGTCCATCCATCTCTCTTTGAGTCTCGGTTTTCCTCTTTGTTGTTGGGCAAGGTTTGCTGGGGTCAGGGGGATGAGGTAAGGGCGGATGAGCTTTAAACTTAAAAAGTCTGGGGATTCCAATGAATGTTGATGCTATCTGCTTCCTCCAAGAACAAAAGGGTTTTTTAAATTTCATATTGGAGTATGGTTGCTTTACAATGTTGTGTTAGTTTCAGGTGTCCAGCAAAGTGATTCAGTTATACGTATACATATATCCATTCTTTTTCAGATTCTTTCCCATATAGGTTATTACAGAGTATTGAATAGAGTTCCTTGTGCTCTATGGTAGGTCCTTGTTTATCTACGTTATATAGAGTAGTGTGTCTATGTTAATCCCAAACTCCTAATTTATCCCCCCCTCTCCCACTTTGGTAACTATAAATTTGTTTTCAAAGTCTGTGAGTCTGTTTCTGTTTTGTATATAAGTTCATTTGTAACATTTTTTCTAAAGAAAGATTGTTGATACAAACTATAGACTGGTTGAAAGAAAAGCCACATTCCAGGGGACCTGCTGATTGAAAAGATTTTCTTCTGAAAGCAGTGAACCATCATAGCTTTGGACAAAGGGTTCTGTTGGAATTTGGAGTCTACCAAAGCATCAAAAGGGATCAGAGTGGCTCTAACTCCCAGAAATCTCTTAACATGTGTTAGAGGTGTGAGAGTGATGCTTAAATATTTCCAGTGGTGACTTCATTGTAATTTCAGGTCTAGAAAACAAAAGAACACTTGAAAAGGAAACACAGACCCACGGCTGATTTTCTCAAGCATCGCTGTCTTGGACAAGCGATGACTCAGAGTGGCCGGCTCTCCTCCTGCCTCAACCTCCAGACAGGAGGACCTCCCAGTTACACATTGGACAACCGGTCCACAGCCACGTCCCAGAAGAGCGCTCTCCTCCTCATATAACTTATGTTGAAGACTTAACTCTGCATTCCTTTAATATATACTTTCCAGCATTTTACACACAAGAGAAAGAAGTTTATGCCAACCCATTTCTGCCGGGATATTTAACCTTGGGGAAAAGTCACCTCACCTACCCACATCTGTCAAACTAGCCAACAGCAGTCAAGAACCCACAAAAGATGCTGTGGTAAATGTTGGCTTTCCTTTTATTAATATTTTAAAAAGCTAACTGAAATCAAGTAAAGTGATAACAGTTGCCACCACTTGACATAAAATACCCTTTACTGAACTCACACCACGCCTTTCTAGACCTCCTGTCTTTACTTACTGTCTTTCTCCAAATTGAATGCTCCATCTTGAACCATCTGTTTACCTATTTCATAAGAGTAAATGTCAAAGTCCCAAAGCCATGATTACTTTCTCGATTGCAGGAAGCATGTCTAGTGCTTGTTTAGATTGCCTCAAAAAAAACGTGTAGGATGCTTGGTACATAACAAATACCAGCTGAGATGAAGACATCATTTAGAGCTGGTGATAAAAGATAGTCTTTTTTTAAAATTTTTATTTTATATTGGACTATAGTTGATTTACAATGTTGTGTTAGTTTCAGGTGTACAGCAAAGTGATTCTTAACAGAGCTCATGGTGAATAATTCTGGCAAATGCCACCAAAGCAAATTAGCACTTAGATGCTGTACCACATTATTTAAAAATCGTGTCATGCATTTGATCTCATCTTCCTTACTGGTTTGTAAGTTCCATGACGGTAGACAGTCTCCTTACTGTTTTAGGTCTACCTTTCTAGGTCTATTCTACACACACATAAGTACCTAATAAATACTTAAGAAGAAAGTCCTTTGTCCCAATATCCTAGACTTACCATGGAAATGCGCTTGTTATGTCCTGGTAACTTAGAAAAGAGCTCTGTGAATTTATCAGCTAATTGAAAATGCAATTGGCCTCTTCTTTCAAATACAGATCAAAAGTCTGCCACTAACCCATCTCCACTCGGCGTCTCTGTACCCCGACAGCTGCGTTTCCCTTTGGGCCCTACTTTAGTCACAGCTCTGTTTGGAATAATTGTGGGTGTGCCACGGCACATATCCAGTGAAGGAAGTGGTAGATGAGAGAAATCAGAATTTGAGGACGTAAACACATGTCGCCGTCCTCTTTACAATGCACTTGGCTTTATAGCTACAGTCTGAACAGAAGACCAGGGGACCAATTCTCTTCTACTGTGAAACCTTCATTCCCGGGTCCCAGGCAAGAGGCTGAGGTCCACTCTGGGACTCTCCTCTGCCTGAACAATACTGTGTACAAGAGATGGTGTCTCTGTATTTCCGGAATATTTACTACTGTGCTAGTCCCTTCTTAAGCAGTGTGTTTTGATCGTTTCATGTTCCACAAAGTAGGTATTATTTGTCCATCCTCTAGTTCACATGGAAGTGTAGGATGCTGCCTAACTTGCTCAAGGTCACAGGGCTTGTATGTGGAGGAAACTTTGTCTCTGCACTTCCAGTGCTCTTTCCAAAATCCTTTCTGCCTGCTTCTGGGTTACCCTCTCTCACTGATCAGGCATCCATCAGGGAGCTTTATAAAGGGAGGTAGAAGGAGGCACAGCCCAATGTACAATCCAATATCACACAGTAGGGAACCCAGACACTGACTTAAACACACAGCAACACACAATATAGGATAACGGCAGTGTTGTAATTTATAGGTGAGGAACAAAATTTTCAGTAAAGGTGCTGTGCCAGTTGATTATCCACGTGGACTAAAATAAATTTAGATTTCCTATCTCACACCATGCAATTCTAGATATATTTAAAGGCCAAATATGAAACATGGAACTTGAAACTTTTGAAGAAAAGAGATTGGATTACAAAATGGAGATATTTTGTTCTTTTCCAGGTGTGGTGGTACAGATTCTGGAAAGGCCAGCGCCACCGAGAATGCTGTCAGGTGGCCTGAGCAGCCACCTCAAGGAAGGCAGGAGACACCTCTGTTAGGGTCCCTTCTTGACTTTGTTCTGTTGAAGTTTGGCGGGATTGACAAGGCGGGGTTGGTTCCCTTGCAGTCACTCCTCCGGGAGGTAGAAGACAGATGGAGGGCACTGAGCTCTCAAGATCACTGCCACATTGCCAAGCTCCTAATCCAGAGTTTGTTTCTTTTTTCTTTTTTTTCTTTTCTTTTTTTTTTTTTTTTTTGCGGTACACGGGCCTCTCACTGTTGTGGCCTCTCCCGTTGCGGAGCACAGGCTCCGGACGCACAGGCTCAGCGGCCATGGCTCACGGGCCCAGCTGCTCCGCGGCATGTGGGATCTTCCCGGACCGGGGCACGAACCCATGTCCCCTGCATCAGCAGGCGGACTCTCAACCACTGAGCCACCAGGGAAGCCCCCATAGTTTGTTTCTTGATGCCCCTTCAGGTTTACAATTTGTTCCCGGGTCTTCAACATAAAAGTCAATGGGGGGCCCTTGAGCAGCTGGACGGTGCTGGCTTGATGCTCCCAAGCCCTCACCAAACATTCTGCATGAGCCCCCATGGCTTTTGTTCTCGCGGCCATGCTGGACTCTGCTGCCCAGCACACTGCCTCTGACTCTGGAGGTGGAATGGCTGGAAGCAGAACCTCGGTCCTTGTCTTCTTTGAAGAAAGAATTTAGCAAAGAGACCACGATTGGGCAATAGACAGTGTTTATTAGAAGCCAAGTATGTGTGGAGAGCACACGGGAGAACTTGGAGTAAGTTGTGAGCAATAGTGGGGCTTAAGCTGCTCATATGGGGGCAGTTTTCCAGATTGTCTCTGGCCAGTCATCTCACTTTCACCTAATCGGGGCCCAGTGCTCCTGCTGGTATCTTATCTCGAAGTATCAGCAGGAGACCAGGTGCAGCTGCTCAGCCTGGGGCTTATCTCCTACCTCACGTCCACTAGGCATCTTTTCAACTCAGACTTGGAACCTAAGCTCCTGCGCCATTTCCACAAGCAAGGCTTCTCTCCAACATGCCCAGGTGTGGGTAGAGCCACTGAGGTTTGGGAGGAAGAGAAGTTGACAGCCAAGCAATAACCCTTCGGGGGAAATAGCTCTCTGCACCACGGACCACCCATCACTGGGCAGCTTCATGCCTTCTCATGCAGTCTCCATCTCTACCTGTCTTGCAAGCTTCTCTCTTCCCATCCCCATTTCTCTCCTCCATTCAGTTTGTTTATTTATTTATTTATTTATTTATTTTAAATGGAGGGAGTTTTGGGTTTTTTTAAGCAGTTTTAGGTTCACAGCAAAATTGAGTGGCAAGTACTGAGATTTCCCACATACCTTCTGCCCTGACACACGCAGAGCCTCCCCCTGGTTCAACAACCCCCAGCCTTGCTCCTCAGAGGCCTGGAAGTGCCTGAGAGTTTCATGTCTCCCCTCCCTTCCCCAGGGAACTCCATCCATGGTGACAGTATGGGGAGCACCTTGATGAGGGACAAACTCAGGTGTCATCTTCCCACTGGGGTTCCCCAGGGGCTCATGCAGAGCTTGGGGCTTCACCTGAAAACCACCTCTGCTTGGCCTCTTCCTCCTCTCCATACCCTGGCCCCCGCCTCCCCTGCAGGTTCCCCCTGGGGGTACTTTCTTTATAAACTGTTGCATCATCACAAATTCTTCCCTTGAGTCTGCATCCAGGAAGGATCCAGTCTAAGATGCAAGGAAAGGAAGGAAGGACTGACTGCGGTCCTCTCTCCAAGGCCCTGCCGAGGGAGCAGCCATGGGCATTCAGGAATTCGGTCTCCGAGCTTGTGGCACATTGACCGGGCTGCCATATTCACAGAGGCCCTAGTCATCATGTCTCTTACTAACCCTAACCCTGAAGTCTTGAGAAGGACAGAAATACCAGATGACTTAGGGTCACAAGGTAGTCAAGGAAAGCCTGTATAGCAAGAGGATCAAAAGAACAAAATAGGGGTTCCCTGGTGGTGCAGTGGTTGAGAGTCCGCCTGCCGATGCAGGGGACACGGGTTCGTGCCCCAGTCCGGGAAGATCCCACACGCCACCGAGCGGCTGGGCCCGTGAGCCATGGCCGCTGAGCCTGTGCGTCCGGAGCCTGTGCTCCGCAACGGGAGAGGCCACAACAGTGAGAGGCCCGCGTACCGCAAAAAAAGAAAAGAACCAAATAAACAAACAATAACAACAAAAACCTGACTTTGGAAGAAATGAGCTACGGTAGAGAACAAAAAACAACTTCAAAATAAATGTAATTCCTGGAGATTCAGTAAGTTACTGCATCCATAAAATGAGGGGAAAAAAAGGGAACCAGAGAATTAGAAAGAGGTCTTAACATTTAACAAAAACTGATTGCTAAAATAAGAGAAATTCAGTACAAAGTTTGGAAGATAAAGTAATCTCCCAGAATGCAGACCCAAATATCAAGAGATAAGACAAATAAGAGAAAAGATTAAGAGACTTGGAGATGGTCCAACATTCCACTACTAATAACAGTTCCAGAAGGAGATAACAAAGAAAACAGATACATTATCAGGAAAATAACACAAGAAAATTCCCTAAGCAGAAGAGAGACAAATATTTCCCAAATGAAAGTCATATAAGCAAAAAAGACCCACATCTAGAAACATCCTTGTGAAATCCCAGGACTCAAAGGATAAAGATAAGATCATAAAAGCCTTGAGAAAGAGAGAGGAGAAAAAATTAGATCTGCACGTAGAGAGAAATGAGAATCAGGTTGACATATGCTAAAAGAGATTGGACAGATCAGCTTGGCCTCAAAAACTACAGGAAAACAATGATAACCACCTGTATAAGAAAGATATGGCCCAAATATGGCATAATTTTCAGCAAATCGTGAATAGTAGCAAAAGAAGCTCCTTTTGAACTTTGTTGACCCTGGAGAGGAGGAGATGTGCACGTAAAACTGTGCAAACCATTTCACAAAGCAAGTGCCATTCAGAAGCCCAGACCAAGGTTCCAGGGGAAAGTCTTCTGTCACGTGAGGACTGAAGGAGGAGGGAGAGTTGGGGGCTGTCACTGCAAGTCACTCCTTACACTACAGTTCCCTTCCACAGGCATCAGGTAAGGGTTAAACTCTACTGGTAGCTGTACTGGAGGGAATTAAGGGTCGTATGTATCTCACCCTAGCACTAAGTGCTAACACAAAGGGCAGTTTTCTTCTCCTCTGGGTTCAGCTACTTGGGAAGATTTTGAAGTTGGGGTCCTGTCCTCCCTGAGGCCATCAGGATGGTGAAAGGGATAGCAAGTGAGAGGTCAGAAGGGGAAAGTGCATCTCAGTCTAGAAAGAGCGGCATAATCCACCCGCCCCTCCCCACACGGACATTCTCTCTCCATTGTCAATCATGAGAGTGTAGGTTTTCACGGTTTCTAATTCATTTATCCAACCAACATTTATTGAGTAGCTACCACGTGCCAGCGCTGTTAGTAAGTGCTGGATGGTGAACAAGACAGAATCCCTACTCTAGTGGATTAAGGGAGACAAGCAATACCATTATCTCAAGAATATGAGATAAAATTCAAAATTCATTCATCATAAAATTTCTTTGCAAGCTAAAAGTGGAAGAGACCTGTCTTACTATGATAAATTATTTCTATCAGAAACCTGTATCAACATCATGTGGACTGTTGGGCTTTAGAGGCCCAGAAGACAGAGACCACTTCCTCACCACTTCTAACTCTCCTTGGAGTTCTGATGGATAAAATTAGAAAAATAAAAGAAATAGGAAGCAATCATTGGAAAGAAAAACGAAGATACCGTTTTTGTTTCCAGGTACAAAGTCCACATACATAACCTAATGAGAGTTCAGTAACATAGTGAGGTACACATACTCCAGTGTAGGGCTTCCCTGGTGGCGCAGTGGTTGAGAGTCCGCCTGCCGATGCAGGGGACGCGGGTTCGTGCCCCGGTCCGGGAAGATCCCACGTGCTGCGGAGCGGCTGGGCCCGTGAGCCATGGCCGCTGAGCCTGAGCGTCCGGAGCCTGTGCTCCGCAACGGGAGGGGCCACGACAGTGAGAGGCCCGCGTACAGCAAAAAAAAAAAAAAAAAAAAGGATAAAACAAATATTTCACAGAGACGGAGGCCTCAATGCCAGTGAGGATGTAGAAAAATAAGAATTCTAGTACAGATAGACCTGAAAATTTGTATAATCCTACTTCGGAGAGTAATTTGGCAATATCTAGTGCATTAGTCTGGGTTCTCCAGAGAAACAGAACCAATGATATATATATATATATATATATATATAGAGAGAGAGAGAGAGAGAGAGAGAGAGAGAGAGAGAGAGACAGCAACTTGCTATAAGCAACTGGTTCATGTGATTATGGAGAAGAGAAATCCAAGACCTGCAATTGACTTGTGCTTCAGATAAACACAATAACAAGGTCATAATTCCCCCTCATGTGATACAAGTATCCTAGTACAACTTCAAACACACTAACCTCCTTCCCCAGGAGAGGAGGTAAAGTCCTTGAGTGATGTTTACTTTTCTCCTAGAAATTCCTTAACTTGAATACTATGATATAAAGTGAATTTTTCTTGTGTTACATGATAAGGAAATAAGAGAGGGAAGAAAACAAAAATTATGTATGTAACACATAATACATACCCACAAACATATTCATAACAAAATAACCCTACAGTTCCATTTCTGTTAATGACTAAAGTAAATGTTTGCACATATATGCAAGGAGACATGCACAAGACTGTTTATTGCAGCATTGTTTCTAATAGAAAAACAACCTAAATATCTGCCTTCTATAGATTGCATAAATAAGTTATCATATATGCAGATGATGGCATACTATCCAGCAATGAAAATTAATAAACAGGAGCTAAAGATGTAAACATGGGTTAACTCCAAAAAGATGATGTTGATTGTTAAAAGCTAGTAACAAAATGCCAAACATTGTATGATACTATTTATATAAAGTTTAAAATAAAGCAAAAATTTCAAAAGCAAATTATTTTTGACAATTCTGTATGCAATAATAATATAAAAACTGAATGGAAATGACAAATATAAAATTCTATCCCCTCTGAGGATAAAGATAGGACATGGGATCTCTAACTATGTTTACAATATTTTATTACTGGAAAAAAACCCTAAAGTAAATACGGCAGATAAAGTGGGATGCTGGGTATAGGGTTTTCATTACATTATTTTCTATAGGTTTCTGTATGTTTTTAACTTTTTGCAATAAGACCAATTCTCTACACTCTCACACAATAATGTCAGTGTCCCTGTTACTATTGCTGCTCCAAAAATCATTTTATTATGATCACAGATTTTGTGGGTCAAAAATACCGACAAGGCACAGCAAAGATGTCTTGTCTCGGCGCCATGATGTCTGGGATCTCAATATGGAAGACTGGAAGGCTAGGGTTGCCCCCAGTGCCTGGGGCTGGAATCCATAGGAGGTATCTTTACTCACATGTCTGTGGCTTGGGCTTCTGCACAGCATGATGTTCTCAGGTTAGTCAGACTCCTTACATGGTGGCTCAAGTTTCCAAAAGTGTGTGTCTAAAGAGAAGCACACAGAAGCTTCATGGCTTCTTCAAACCTAGTCTCACTTTTGTACAATCACTTAACATGGTGTCCACTTGGTGCCAACTAGTTCAGCCCCGATTTAAGGAAAAGGGACATAGATCCCTCCTCAGTTGCAGGGGGGAGTGCCAAAATTTTGGAAATATGCAAACCAGCAAAGTCCACTCTCTGGACAGTAAGTGTATACATTCATCCCATGTGCAAAAGATACTTTCTCTTTCCAAAACCTTCTAGAAGGTCTCATCTATTTGGTTCCAGGTTGAGGTCCTGTTCCTTTCACAAACGAGGCTCCCCTAGGTGCATTTCTTTCAGTTGAGCTGCCTGAGTCGGGTTTCCCTCAATCTGAAGACCTGTGATCTAGAGACAAGCCATCAGTCTGCACACACCTGATGTAAAATGACTGGACAGACAGAGGATAACCATTTGATACCCTTGTTCAAAAACATGGGAAAAGGGAAGGACACAGGGGTCACTGGCCCATAGCAATTCTGAAACCTGCTGGATTCAGTTGCCAGTTCCTTGATTAAAATTCAGTCTTTCTCCCTGGATTTAGTCTCTGTGGCTCTTCACTCTAGTCTGAGCTCTTGGTTCGGCCCTCTGATTATCTTCTTTCTCCATAAGAAGAGTGAGTATGTAGCCAAGTGGCCTTCTCAGCCTGTTTCATGCCTGTAAAATTTGGAGCTTTAGAGGTCTCTCTCCTTTTGGACTTTTTGTCTCTTTTAGCTCAAGCTGGCACCGTTTCTGTGAGAAAAATTCTCTTAAATTGTCTTCAAAGACTTTGGAGGCTCACTCATTAGACAAATTTTATCAGCATAAGCTCTTCACTATCTTGGGCTACCTGTGAGTCTTCCCTTGAGACAACTCCCTTAAGAGTCTTCAGAGCCCAATTGTTTAACGGAGAAGCTTTACAAAGTACACAATTATGGTCCTAGAAGGCCTTTTGATTGACTGAAAAGGTCTATATTTCTTTTCCTTTATACTTCCTGCGGTGCTTACGAAGTATCATATATCAATAGTACCATTCTGGATTTGGTCTTTCACCTGGAGACTTTTCTTAATTTGAAAATTCTGCTGGCTGAAAAGACTGATCTGGGCTTTTTTATATTTTCTCCAAATTTCAATAAAAAACGGATTGATTCCTCCTTTAGTTCATCTCTCTCATCTCTCATTTTATTACAGGCAGCCAGAAGAAGCTGGTTGTTGGCAGGGTTGGTTCCTTTTGAGGGCTGTGAGGAGGAATCTGTTCCATGTCTCTGACCTAGCTTTTGGTGGTTTGCTGGTAATCTTTGATGTTCCTTAGATTGTAGACATACCACCCCCAGCTCTGTCATCATGTTCACATAACATTCCACCTGTGTGCATGCCTGTGTCTAAATGTCCCTTTTTTATAAGAACACTAGTCACATTGGATTAGGGACATGCTCCACCCCATGACCTCATGTTAATTAATTACATCTGCAACAACCTTATTTCCAAAAGGTCACATTCTGAGGTATTGGGGGTTAGAACTTCAGTAAATGAATTGGCGGGGCGGGGGAGCGCAGGGGTGCAGGGGGAATAACTTAACTCCTAGCTGAACCCTAGGTGAAACTATTAGAGGTGTGTGGACAGTGAACACAACTGGATGGAGTTATTTAGTCCCAGCTCACTCACTCAGTGTGCAACCAGACACGAAAAGAGTCATCATCCAGCCTCAAGGATTCCTCCAAAGCACCTTCCATGCTCTCAGTCTGGTCGACTATGATGTTTTCTCAACCTACCTTGCTCTCTGAGTCTTGTTGCTAAATCCATATCCCAGACTGCCACACACACTTTGCTCTGAAGATTCTTTTTTGACATGTGTCTCTCGTTGTGATCCTGAACGTTGCCCCTTGGACCTGACTTAATAGTTTGCTGCTGTTCCCAGCTCAGCCATTTGAGGATAGAGATGCTCTTCTATTTGACCTGGACCCTGGGACTCATGCCAGCCAGCACAGACCCACCAGGCAACAACAAGCAGACTCAGGACTCTGGTTTTCCCTGACTCACCCCTGCCATCTTCAACAGGTAATGTAGGCCAAACCGTGGAATGCGATGGCTTGATGAGTCATTCCGAGGGAAATAAAGAGCATCCGGGTTAGAAAAGGTAGCAAGGCAGGCCAAATCCAAGCGACCACTGACCCCGTGGAAGAGAGCAGATAATGCACACAGAGCTGCTGCAACGCTAGTTTGCTTTCAAATTTCCAGAAATATAAATTTGTAATTGCACTCGGCATCTACCTCCAGTCAGGAAAGCCCTCGTAGCCGGGAAAGCCATGGGAAACTTCAACCCTGGACAAACAGCTCTTGGTCATCCTCCTATCATCTCCGGCTCTGGCTCCAGCTCCCATTCCAGAAGGGTTCTAGGGCTGCCATCACAAAGCACCACAGACAGAGGGGGCTTCAACAGCAGACATTTATGTACTCAAAGTTCTGGAGGCTGGGAGGCCAAGATCAAGGTGTCAGCAGGGTTAGCTCCTTCTGTGGCTTCTCTCCTTGGCTTATAGATGACAGTCTTCTGCCTATGTCCTCACATGGGCCTCCCCCGCTGTGTGTGTCTGGGTCCTAATCGCCTCTTCTCATAAGGAGATCAGTCATATTGGAGAAGGGCCCTCCGGATGACCCCATTTTTACTTACCCCTTTAAAAATACTATCTCCAAATGTGGTCGCATTCTAGAATGCTGGGGGTTAGGACACCAACATGAATTCAGAGGGACTCAATTCAGACCATAACACCTCCCTGGGCTGTGAACTCCTCAGAGATGAATAATGAATCTAATTCACTGGCCTTGCACAGACTGAACTCATGCTAGATTCTCAGTAAATATTTGTTGAATTGAAACCCGTCACTAAGATATTTCAAATGCTTTCTCTTTGGACAAAGTGACACTACTTCTTTTATTCTTTTCTACTGAGTTTACCTTTAATCGTTTGGTTTCTCTGATCAAGATCTTACTAGTCATTACTTTGAGGGATTAGATGGCAAAGCAGCAAACTAACACAGCAAAAATCCAAAAATGTGTACTACTTTAAGGGAATATTACATAGTTAAAACACTAAATTGTAAAGAATTTTGCATAGTTTAACTTATATCTTTTTTCAATAATAATTATAACTCAACTATAAATTGCTGTAAGACCTTTGAGAACTTTGCTCCAATGAAAATAAGAATACAAGATAATTAGCCCCTCTCTGGTTCATATAGGGTTTTTAAAAATTTTGATCTCCTAATGGGTAGGTATTTTGCTTAAACTTGTAAATATTATGGGCTTAACAAAGCTTTGCTTTTGTTATCCTTACAGTTATAACTAGGATTTTGCTACAATTATTTCTTTTCTAGACATAACAACTAGTGTAGAACTACTGCAATGCAATGTCCTACAATAGAAATAAAGTTGATTATTAAAATGGGACACTATTCCATTATTTCAAGTCTACTTGCTCTGAGATCAAGCAATGTTAAAGTCTTAGTGGAAGTCTAAGGTTTGTATAGAGGATGAAAGCAAAAGGAGGGAATGGAAAATATGAAGGGAATTGGAAATAGGATTAAATGCAAGAATGGAGGAAAAGAGAATTAGAGAGGAGAAATAGAATAAAAGGAAAGAATGGTGAGAGGACAGGAGAAAGAGGGAAGGAGAAGCAGATAATTGAAAAATTATGATAAAGGTGTCAAACTGTCTCTGGTGTTAGGGTCTTGATCTGTCTCCATGTGACAAAATTCACTCTACAGAATGCCCTTTGTATTAAAATTAAAACATGATTCATGTCGCTGTGATGCCCCATCAAAAATATTCTTTGGAGATAACAGTTTATTGGACTAGAGAATTCCACTAATCCCCTCACATCCACAAAGCATCTGGTGAAAAATAGCCTCAAATGAGAGTCAACATCTGATATTTCTATATTAGCTCCATGAAAAGAGTCTTTCAATTAGTGACAGGAATTACACGTGTGTTATTGCGGGTCGTGTTCACAGGATGGAAGTGATTACAATGCAGTTTACATCCCTTAAAGCTAAATGATCTGCTCTTTCTAGTTGCTGGTATCAGAAAAAATAGCAAGACTGTCCAACAGATAATCCCCGAATCATGACAAGTAATAAATCTTCCTGCTGAAAAATCTTTAAGAAAACTTCCTCTGAGGAAAGGGAAGATGTAGGAGGTAAAACCACATGGTGCAGAGTTGCTGATATCAAAATTGTAATATTGCTCCCAGATCAAATTTCATATTTTATCCTGTTAAAATACGAGACAGGACAATGCTGTGAAGCCCTCTTTTATGGAACTTGAATTTTTAATGCAGTGTGGTCTGTGAACCAGACTGAAAGAAAACAGCTGGAAACCAGTACATTTCTGGCAATTGTTATTTTTGAAAAATAGTTGAAGGAATAAGACATCAAAATGCTCTTTTAAATTTTGTCTTCAGAATGAAGCTTCTACCCTGGAGTGGGGAAATGTAAAACTCCAGCTGACTTTGTTGATTAATGGAAATTTACAATCATACAATGTCACCCCTAGGAAGAATGGGCACCATTTTGCAGATGGCAAAAATGGAAGCTCAGGAACCATACAGAGACAGCTTCCTGGTACTTACCTCTGGGGAGGTCACATGATGGGGGTGCAGCGGGGTGCTGGTTTATGGATACAAAACATGAATGCCCACCCTTCTGTGATTCCACCTCCTGACACACATTTGGGGTTGGAGAGGGAAAATGGAAGAGGGCACTGTACATTATTTGATCTTTCTAGATCTACTCATGAAGCTGTGGGTACTGTGAGATCCTACAGGTAATCCTTATATGTTTCCCCTTCTTAAATAGTGCTTACTTTCCTAAATGTACTTAGAATGAGTCTACAATTCAAGCCACAAAATCTGCAAATCTCAGACTTCAAAGAAAAAAAACCTCAAACTATATTGTCTGTCATTTAAACACTAACCCTACCGCTCACCACCACCACCAACCCCACAACCTCTCTTTTTTTTTTTTTTAAACATAGTTCTTTTTTTTTTTTTTAATTTATTTTATTTATTTATTTTTGGCTGCATTGGTTCTTCGTTGCTGCATGCAGGCTTTTCTCTAGTTGCGGCAAGCGGGGGGCTACTCTTTGTTGCGGTGCGCGGGCTTCTCATTGCTGTGGCTTCTCTTGTTGCAGAGCATGGGCTCTAGGCACGTGGACTTCAGTAGTTGTGGCGTGCAGGCTCAGTAGTTGTGGCTCACAGGCTCTAGAGCACAGGCTCAGTTGTTGTGGTGCACGGGCTTGGTTGCTCCGCAGCATGGGGGATCTTCCCGGACCAGGGCTCGAACCCGTGTCCCCGGCATTGGCAGGCAGATTCTTAACCACTGCGCCACCAGGGAAGTCCTCCCCACAACCTCTCTTAAACACCAAAAACCTGGAGGTTCTCTTTAAGCCTTCTCCTCAACGTTTATACCATAAACCTCCTCACTGGTGGTGGCCTGAAAAGGCACCTACCACATCTTTGCTGTGTTTTGTGTTTGCACAAAATTAAAACCATTCCCTCATTCTTTAGCAAAATGGAACCCCCAGAAGGATGTTAACTGTATCCAACCTGCTAATTTGATTTACCCAGACACACCCTCAAGTCTCCATACTACAGTTTGAAAAATGCTGCTAAAAGAGAACTAGACCAAGATCCTTAACAACCAACATTTCTCTGAATTTTCTGTAAAATCCAGGTAAATAGACATTCCTTAAGAGAGTTACATGAGACTCTGCAGAGTTTATAAATATTTCCAAGAATGGCAGTGGGTCCAGACTCATCCTGGCAAACTCTCACTCTGAACCCCAGACATACAGGTCTCAGGGGTGAGGCATACTCCTCACTGCGGGAAAACAGGAGGAAGGAATTGCTTTTATTTTTATTTGATAATGTTCACTCACTCAGTAATATCTGTTGAACCTCTATTATTTGCCAGGCAAAAATGTTTCTGTTTTTCCAAGAAATATTACAAGCATTTTCTTATTTACTGAGAAAAAAGTCTTGCAAATGTATATGAATTTGCTGATTATTTTTATACACAACATGAAAGGCAGTATGGAAATTAAATCCCTGCAGATGGACTGATGTGCCCCCACTTCCCCTGCACACACTCACATACACACACACATCCATTCTCTTCTATTATTCTTTTTTATGGGGAAAAACAGGGAGGATCAGATCCTTAACAACAGCATGTAGATGTCAGAGATCCAGAGATATGAAAGTGGTCTCTCTTAGGAAACAGCCATGGAGCCACTTGCCCTGGGGAGAGAGGGAAAGGCATGCCCACACCAGGGAGGTGACAGGAAGCCCCATACCTTCCATTCCTTTGCTCACAGAACGTGTCTTATGTGGTCTGGCATGCGGACCCTGAGTCAGTGTGGGCACAGCAGGGCTTGCTTGGGTTGGAGATTTGGTGACACTGAGAGTCTTTGGTGCCCAGTTAAGCAAAGCAGGATAGGCCCTCTCAGAAGCCACAGCCTGCTGACCTCCTCTTGTCCAGCATTCGGGTTCAGGAAGAAATGAAGCAGCTCTGGTCACCCAGTGCCACTGTGGCCCTACTGCTTTGGCACAGTACTTGCCTTCCTACAGGATTCCCCTTGGGGCTGGGCATGCTCACCAGAGCTTGCCTAAAGATGGGTCAGCTGAAGCTGAAGGATTTGAGTTAGGAATTAAAAAGAGCTTCCTGGTTGAAAAGGCAAAAGACATTAAAAGTTCTGGAGTAAAGGGAATCTTCCTGCACCGTTGGTGGGAATGTAAATTGGTGTAGCCACTATAGAGAACAGTATGGAGATTCCTTAAAAAGCTAAAAACAGAGCTACCATATGATCCAACAATCCCACTCCTGGGCATAGATCTGGAAATAACACTAATTCGAAAAGGTACATGCACCCCAATGTTCATTGCAGCACTATTTACAATAGCCAGGACATGGAAGCAACCTTAATGTCCACCGACAGATGAATGGATAAAGAAGATGTGACACATATATACAATGGAATACTACTCAGCCATAAAAAAATGAAATAATGCCATTTGCAGCAAATGGATGGGCCTAGAGATTATCATACTAAGTGAACTCAGTCAGAAAGACAAATACCATATGATATTGCTTATATATGGAATCTAAACTATGATACAAATGAACTTATTTACAAAACAGAAACAGAATCACAGACTTAGAGAACAGACTTATGGTTACCAGAGGGGAAGGGGGGAGGGGTAAATTAGGAATTTGGGATTAACATATAAATACTACAGTATATAAAATACATAAACAACAAAGACCTACTGTATAGCACAGGGAACTATGCTCAATATTTTGTAATAACCTACATGAGAAAAGAATCTGAAAAAGATATATAGGTATAGATATATATACATATGTGTGTGTGTATATATCTATATCTATATCGATATCTATCTATCTATCTATCTATATATATATATATATATATATAAAACAAAGAGGGCCATCAGGAGGTAAAAGTCCAGGGG